>JADMNF010000021.1:0-271727 GCA_016097085.2 Sporothrix curviconia
GGACGTCGTGGACACTGACGTGGAAAAGGTCTAAAGCGTCGGGAGCGCAAAAACCCACCAACCCGGGCCGCGAGCGGCCGGCGGCGGTGGTGGTGGTCTTGGGCGCCGCCCGAGTGTCACCTCCGCCGATGCCCTCCCGAAGCGCGCGTTTGGTGCAGGCAATGGCCCAGGCAACATTGCGAATAAGCGCCGTCGCCTTCGCGCAGGCACACTCGCAGAGGGGCAGCTTTTGAAGCGCGAAAAGGCGCATGTCGGACCACCAACGCCGACAGCCTCGCCAAGAAATTAAGCTGGAAGACGGGTGCCAGCGCAAGGCTGAGGCCGAGGAAAGTGACAGGATGACGACGATATCGAGTTTGAGGACGTATGAAGCGTCAAAGGTCAACGGAGGGGCACGAGATGCACGGGTCTGCTCCGAGGCAATGTACTACAACTGTATCTACCTTTTTTTTATATTGTCGTGTTTTTTTAGCTTTTTTCTCTTGCCTGTCTTTCGGCGTATGGGCCGTCACCAAACGGGGGCAGCGTCAAGGGCTGTTGCGGTCTGAATAAAATCGGAAATAGATCAAAAAGAATGGGAATTTTAAGCCGAAAAAATAGCTATTTTAATAGACGCCTTTTTTATAAGAAAAAAATTCAAAAATAAAATAATGCGCTATTATATGATCAATATTTAAAAAAAAACTGAGAGATGGTATAATAGAGCAAAGTAATAAAGAGGACGCAAGGTCGGCTTCAACTCCAGGTCACTTGTATTTTGATGTTCTCTAAAATGTAAGCATCCTATTGAAGGGGGTTGGTTATCGAGTAAGAGTTTTGAAGCGACGGAAGTATGTAGGTACAGAAGGAAAGATGGAAATGTAGACAAATACAGAGATAACAATACATATGGCCAACAGGAACGGGCGAGTTGATGCCTTTGCCAGCCCGACCAGCCAAAAATATATGCCGCATGCAACTCCGGAGATGCCCCCTTTGTAAAGATGAAAAAAAGCCCCGTGTTTTTTGTGTTGAAAATGGAGTGTCCGCCTAGTAAATCCCCTTTCCATATTTTCTAGTTATTAAAAGAATGCCAACGAAATAAAAAAAGCCCGCCCAGGTAGAAGCAAGGAAAATCAAAAGCGTCAAAGAACAGAGGTACACTTAGACCTGCTCTTGGAAGCGGCCTTGGCATCCTGATTCTTGTGCCGCCGGTGCTCGTCATCGTCCTCGTCCTCCTCGAGCTCCTCCTCCTCTTCCTCCTCCGGCAGAGCCTCCTCGAGATCGTCCTCGATGCGCTCCTTCTCAGTGACATGGCCGTCGTTGCGGGGCAGCGCCGAAGCCACCTCGCCGCCGTTCATTTGCCACTCCATCAGCCGCTGAGGCCGCTGCTGGGGTCGGCGCTCAGGTCGGCATAGCGGCCCGCTCTCGGCAACCGTGCCCCTGGTTGCTGAGCACAATGATCTGGTCCGAGAGCGCTTGATCGTCGACAGCCGGTGGGCAATCGAGATGGTTGGTGCTGCGGCCCTTGAGCAGCTCGGCGAGGGCGGCGTTGACGAGCGTCTCGGACTCGGCGTCGAGGGGCCGACGTGGCCTCGTCGAGGATCAGGATATCCGGGTCCTTGAGCAGCGCGCGCGCAATGGCAATGCGCTGCTTCTGGCCGCCCGACAGCTGGGCGCCGCGGGGCCGACGTGCGTCTCGAGGCCGTCGGGAAAGTCGCTGATGAACTGGCAGTTGGCCTTTTGCGCGGCAGCAATGATGTCGCCGCGCGTCGCCGCGGGCTTGCCGTACGAAATGTTCTCGGCAATGGTGCCCGAGAAGAGCACGGGGCTCCCTGGGCCACCATGCCGATGCGGCGGCGCAGCCGTCTTGACATTCAATGCTCTTCAAGTCCACGCCGTTGATGGTGATGCTGCCCTGCGATGGGTCGTAGAAGCGCAGCATCAGACTGGCCACAGTGGACTTGCCGCCGCCCGAGGGCCGACAATGCACACGTTGCTGCCGAGGGGATGGTAAAGTCGAGGCCCTGGAAGATGTTGACGGCCGGCCGCGTGGGGTAGGCAAACTGACGTTGGAGAAGCGGATGGGGCCCTGCGCAACTTGACCTTGGTGCCGACGGTTGTGTGGATGCCCGGGTCGCGGCCAGCAGCTCAAACAGGCGGTGGCCGCGCCGGCACCCTTCATCAGCTCCGAGTAGAAGCCCGAGATGCCAAACAGGCTCGAGCCTCAGCACAACAAAGCCGTGTACATCATGAACGAGGTCAGGTCGCCGACATGACATGGAGCCGTTAGCGCACGAAGGTTGCCGCCGACAATGAGCAGCGCCAGGATGGTCATGTTGCCCATCCAGCCGTTGGCACCAAAGTACGACGCCGAGATGAGCGCTTCGCGGCGGCCGTAGCGAGAGATAGATCTTGCGCAACACTGCTTGTTTGTAGCGCGCGATCTCCTGGACTCCCGGCAAATCCCTGGCTCGTGCGGATTGTTGCCCAGCGCTTCCTCGGCGTCTTGTCAGGTGCCCAGGTTGCGCTGGATGCGGCGCGAGATGTTGCGGATGACGCGGCCGTAGACGACGGCGCCCACGGCAATGGGCGGGAACATGATGAGCAGGATGGACGTCAGCTTTGGGCTGAGCCACAACATGGCGACGAGGCCGGCGGAGCCGCTGACAATGGCCGCTGCCTACGGAACAGTTGGCGTGATGCTCTTGCCGACAATGACGGTTGTCGGAGTGAGGCGCGAGATGGGAAGGTCGCCGACGCAGTTGGCGTCAAAGAATCGGCGTCCTGGGTGTACTGTGCGCGTATGAGCTGGCGCGCAGCGGCGACACGACGCGCTCGCCGACAATGCGCAGGATTTTGGGAAAGGGGCCACCCCCCAAAGAAAAAACTGGTTCATGGTCAGGCCGAGGATGCGCACGTCGTCGACGCCGCCCTTGGTGGCCAGGTCCAGCAGGGCGGCCGACGGAGAAGGGATGGACATGGACACGCCGGACGAGAAGAGCAAGAACACAAACGCCACGGCCAGCCAGCGGAACTCGGGCCGCGCAATGCGGATCAGGCGCCAGACCTCGCCGAAGGCCCGCCTTGGCCGTGTTCCTTGGCCCCCGCGCGACCCGCGCCGCCTTGTTACCTGTGGCCTTTTCAACCTTTTCGGCGCTGGAAGCCGGCTTGCCAGTGTGCCCTGGCCGTCGGGGCGACACTTGGCGGGCTTTGCATCGTTTGTTGAAAGTCGTACATGTGTAGATGTAGTAGAGAGTAGGAGACACTAAGAGACCCGAAGAGTATCGTAGATGAGGGCATTGTCGGTGGGAGTGATGTTGCTGGGGAGCTCCTTGTGTCCATGGACCCGTGCCGCCCGTTGGAAACATCGCCGCCGGAAAAAAGTGGCCGCATCGGAATAGCCCGAGGTCGCCGCCCGCCTGGCCACTGCTACCGCCAGAAGGATGCTGCGGGCCTCGCTATCCGCACAGCGGTGCTTCCCCAGAAAGCTCCGCCCGGCCCGAGGGGCGAGGAAAGGGCTGCCCGGAGGAGCGGCCGGCCTGACGGAGAATTCCGGGGCGCTGCTGCGGCTGCGCCGCCTGGGGGTATCCCGCGGCCGCAGGAACTGGGAGCGGGCAGCCGTCGTCTTGCGGCCGCACCGCGTGCATAATAAAGTGTCGCTGCCCGCGCCTTGCCAGTGCCACAGCTGCTGCAGCCGCCGACAACGGCTCGCTCCCGGAGCTGCAGCGCGGTCCCCGCTTGGCCGCAACGGCTCCGCCAACCATTGCTGCGGTCAAGAGCGGCGGGAAAAGGGCCGAGGCCGCGGTGAGGACGAGGAGATTGAGTCAAAAGGACGTCACGTACGATGTCCCAACGGGTCGTGCTGGGTGGATGTTTGGCTGGCGGGGAAGGCCGTGGATACTCGGATAATGTCGAGATCGGAGAGAAAAAGATCTAGAGGTAAAAATCGGAGGGGTAGACGCCTACGGATTGCACTCTATGGGAGTCTTCGGGGCGGCGGTTGCAGGGATGTTGCGCTGTGGCTTTAGCGCTGTAGAGGGCCTGTCTTTCGTCATTCCGTCATTGCATTTGGCGGGCCAATCAAGCAAACTGCCCGCCCGAGACCGAAACAGGCGTGAAAGTGGGTCGCAACTGTATCTTACTGAGATCAAATTGACTACATGTAACTTACAGCGAGGATTGTACAGGCTAGTGAATGCCCTCATAGCTTTCACGTTGTCAATGTCCACTGGCGACAGTAGGCACGATATCACAACACACAAGCAGCATGATGCTCAGCTGATTCTTTTCTCAAATCTGAATAAAGTTAAATACCGCGGTACTGTAATAAATACAAACGAGTTTATTACATAAGAATAGGACAAAAACCGCCACAGTAGAATACAGTCGCCAAAAGGCCCCAGCCTCCTGGAAAAGCAAGAACAAATACATGCAACAAATACCACGACATGCAGCTCGCACACCCCCTATCGCCGGCGGTTCGAGGCAAGCTAGCCCTGGCCTGTTCCCGCCGCACGCGTTCCGGACACGGGTTCTGACACAATACCGTCGTCCAGGTCGGGCACGTCCTCCGACTCGACCCGCCGGCGCTTGTTCGCGCCTGTTGGTGTTCACAGGCACGGCCTGCGATGCGCAGATGCGACAGGATGTCGATGCCCGACACCGCGTCCGCGGCTGCCGGCCGTGACTTGCACCCGTGCGGCGCCGGCGTCGTGCTGGCCGACGGCCGTCGGTGCCGTTGCCGTTGTCGCTCTGTTGCGACACCGGAGGCTCGACTCAGGGAAGACAGCTCGTCCATGAAATCCGGTCGTTGCTGGGCGGCGTCAACGCCTCCACTCGGCGCGGCGGCTCCTGGATCGGCGAGGCACTGCCACCAGCACCGCCGCCTGGTCCTCCGGCTGCATCGCCGTCAATGCCGCCTCCTCCGCCACCGCTGCCGCCGCCGCCAGCAATGGTCGCGCATGATCTTGTCCTCAACCTGCCCTTTGCGCTCGTCTACCTGCGCTCGCGCCCGCTGCGCCAGCTTCGCCAGCCGCTGCTGGTCGGCGTCGAGCAGCTTCTGGTACTGCGCCTGCAGGCTGTCCAGCACGCTCTTGAGCTCTGTGCGCGCGCGCACCATCTGGGCCACGGCGTCCTCGCCATCGGCAATCGTCTTAAGCAGGCCGTTGAGCGGGCCGCGTATACGGGCGCGGCTGCGGCGTGCTGTTCATAATCTTGTCAAAACTCCGAAGTCCGCTTTGCTCGCGGCGCCCTGCGTCGATATTAACAACTTGGTGATGTTGCGCTGGGGCGCCACCAGCGCCGCAAACTCTTGAGGGAGTGCTGCTGCTGCCCCGCCCGCCGACGCATTGGACGACGAGCCGCCAAAGATGAGCCGCCAATGGCTGTGCGCGATGCGCCCCTGCCTTGTCGAATTCTGTCGTCTGTGGTTAGTTTGTGATTGTACTTGTTGTGCTGGCAGTCTACCTCCTGGTGTCCAACGTACCTGCAATCCTATTCTCCACGGCTGCTTGATGCGCTTCAAAATGTCCGCTCATGCACACCTCCACCACCCGTCGTAGTTTTGTCTGCACCTCGGACGGTGCGCCCTTGTACGCAGAGGCGATGGCTTCGGCAATCACCGGCGCAAACGCCAGCACAAAGTCGTCCTTGTGCCGCGCTTTCGACTGCTGCGTGACTTCGTTGGCAAGATAGACGAGGTTGAGGCGTTTCGGGCTCGGCGAGTCCTTGAGCCGCTGGAAACCACAGCTGGACTGTCCGCTCTGCATGTCGACTGTAACAATGTTAGCCGCCGTGTGTGAAGAGGAGAGGGAGAGAGAGAGAAATCAGGCACAAGGAGACGTACCGATGGAACATTATCCACTGTGCGGCTGTGGCGATGCTGTCGTGTGTCTCGTTCAGCGCCGACAGCTTCGCAAGCACAGCGTCGTCTGTGTACGCCATTGCGGAGTTTTCTTGAAACGTTGCTCGTTCTCCAAGTCGGGGAGACAGTTGGCTGGACACTGCCGCTGCCGCAAAGGTTGCTGGGTTCGCAGCTCTGCCGATGCTGGCTTTCTCTTTTGTGTTGAGAGAACGGCTGCCGATGCGGTGGCTTTGTCCGTCACGGCGCACACCGCACGCTGTATTCGCAAACACTATAGCTGGCTTACACCTGGGCTTTCAACAAGGTTCTACGGGCGAGCGGACGCCTGGGCAGCGAAAACGTTCTCGAGAATGGATGGTTTCGCTGTCCAATTGCGGACTCTTTTCGCCGTGGCGCGCAAAAAGCCCAGGCTGCTTGATTTGCAGAGAAATTAAAACTACGCCAGATAGAGTCACTGCAGCACAAACAAGGACGAAAAAGGAAAAGGGCTCTTCGAGATGCAGCTGAGGGTGCGGTGGTGGCAATTCGTGGGTAGAAAGACCGGCAGGAACGAGAGGGATGCTTTATTGTGTTGGGATGTTGTCAAGTCCTGATGCGTTTCCGGAGATGCGAGAAAGTAAGTAGCTCGGTAGCTCAGGAAATCGGGCAGGAGCTTGGACGCGCTAGTGCTGTTCCGGCTTGGGTATATATTGGGGCTGGGGGTTAGACGCCATATATAGCTAAAGGACATGCAACAAAACCGGATTCGTCATCAAACAGGGGGACAACCTGCCTAGTACGCGCATCTCTCCACTGCTGGCTATTATTACCTCCCGCTACAGACAGGCAACCTCTTGTTGTCCAGATCAACATCCAAACACAGCCAATTCACGACACGCCCCGCCACCAAGTGCTCTGCAACACTTTTGCTCTTCTGCCACATCCGCCTCCCCCTTTTCCGACAGCTTCCAACCCACGACGCACACCTCTCACAAACGGCAAATATGGCGGATCGTTTCCCTTCGTTGGAGGACTTTGACTCTGGTGGTACGTGGCAGTTCTGGCGATCGCTCTCATTCTGTTCTGAAGATGAATCCGAGTTTGATCCCAAGTTGAGACGGCTCATCTGGGTCTTTGTGGGTTGTTGTTGACCTTTGGAAACCCCCGTCGTGCTAACCCGGGCCTTTCTTTTGTTTCTCTCGCTGTAGCTCAGACAGACATCAAGGAGGCCAGCCTCGACCCTTCTGGCGACGACTTTTTGGCCCGTTGAGCGGGCCATCCTCGGCGACGATGCCAACCAGTTTGCGGACGCCCGGCGACAGCTCAGCATTTGCCCTGGCGGACGACAACCTGCTCGGCGGTGCCGGCGACAACGGCAGCCTAGAGACCGGCCCAGTTCGAGAGCAGCTTCCCCGACCTTGCAACCAGAACCAGTGGGTTTCCCCAACACTGCCCTGGCCTTGCTGTTTTCTGTTGTGTAGATACAGCGAGATCATTGTGTCCGTACTGACCTGACCACCATCTCAACAGAACGCCACGTCGACCATCACCGGCCCATCCGTCAACTTCAAGTCGGGCTACCAGGCAACCGTCGAGGACGAGGAGGAGCCCGAGGTCATCAAGGCCTGGCGGGAGAAGCGCGACGAGCAAAACGCCAAGCGTGAACAGCAGTTTGCCCAGCAGCGCGAAGAGACCGTTGCCGAGCGCCAGCGCAACATTGACGACTTTTACGAGAACTACAACAACAAGCGGGACAAGCTGGTGAGCCAGACCCGCAAGGACGCCGAGACCTTCCTCAACAACCGCGACGACGTGACCTCGGGTGGCACCAGCTGGAGCGCATTGCCAAGATTGTCGACGTCTCGGGCAAGGGCGCCAAGGGCGGAGCCGCGGGCTCCGGCAAGGAGCGTTTCCGGGAGCTGCTGATGAGCCTGCGCAAGGACGAGAAGGCGCCGGGCGCGGAGGGCTACTAGGAGCTGGCCTTTCAAAAGCGTGGACAAAACGCGTGCAACGGCACCGCCACGAACCACTTCAAGCTGACGGCGCCGCCGCCCTCCTCGGCCTCGCTCGCATCGACGCACATGCCTCTCAGCCCCATTTCTCCTCCTGCGCAGCGTTCGGTCGGCGCTGCTGGTGGCGTGTTCACTTGCAACCTGATTGACTAAGAGCGAGGCAATAACGGAGAGGAAAGATTTGGTGCGGGGGTGGTCTCTTTGAGAGGCACGGCTACGGCTGCGTTTTACTAGAGACAGAGGAACAGAGATGGGTCAGCTTTTTTCAGCAATGCAAACTCGGAAATCAGTGGGTGGGTTGGAAAAAGAGGTAGTTGATTAGAACGGTTTGCATGTGTAAATCTCTCAGTCTGGAGAAGGAAATGCTCAAGGGGCTACGTCATGTTCTGTTATTTTTGTTCTTTCTTACTTTTCATTTTATGCTTACCCCCTTTCCTTCTGGTATTTGTTTTCGCGTCTTGTATGTTGAAAACGATGGCATAAAGCACGCAAATAACGCTGGCCTGTGTGGCAGCAGCGCCAATATAATAGCACACTCATCCCCTTCCGCATGTTTAACTCTGCTTGCGGGTGCACATGTCACGCATGTTGTTGTGATATGGGCCGTTTGGCGAATATGCAACGTCTATTCCCCTTATTCCGAAATCCGTATCCTCTGTATACACAACGTGCCTCCCTCCTCCCCTCCTAAATATCGGTAGGCGCACATCGTTTACACAAACGAGGAGTAGCCGAAGACCTTTGCGGCCCATGCCGTAGAGACCAGCTGTTGCGAGAAGAAGAGTCAGAACAGTCATAAGGAGTGCGCAAGATCGAAACGTCGTCGTGAGGGGCCAAAACTCACCGGCAAAGTCGTGCCCAGCAGGATGGTGTAGGGGACGAGCATCATGCGGCTGCGCGAGCCCTGTGGTTTTGTGTTAGCGTCAGGTTCCCATTCCCAAGCGGTCGAGCTTGGCCAGGTTCGTCTTCGTCCGAATCGCAGGATGGCGTTGAGCTGTCGTCCATGGAGGCTCTTGATGTGCGCGCGACTACTCACACAATGCTCCAGACACGGACGTGCTGCTTGTAGGCGCCTGGTACTGGCGCTGGAACTGCGGCACCTTGTTGACGGCGTTGAAGAGACTGTGTGAAACAAAGAGACGTCAGCATGCTGTGTTATCGAACGCGTCTCGCTGTCGCTGCCCTTAGTCGTCGCCGGCCGGCCGGGCCGTAATTTCGCTCACGCCATGGCGCAAAGGCCACCGGACGCCGCCCGGCAGCAGCCATTGACAGCGGCAGAGTCCTCCGATCGTACGCGGGAATCGAGCCTTACCCCATTGTAGCGGTTTGGTGATTTGTTCGAATCGGGGGTTGGTTTGGACGTAGATGCGCGGTGTCGTGGTTGACCGATGTACAGATGCAAAGCGTGGTGGGTGGTGGTTCGATGCCAATGAAAGCTTTTGATTTGGGGCAGCCAGAGCGTCACTCGAGGGAGGAACGGCTAAAGTTGGGATTGGGTCGGAAAATAGTCTTTTCCGATTGGCCAGCGGACGGCCGAGTGACTAAGCCGCCTGGGCTGTTCGCCAAAACTAGATTTCCCCGCTTTAGTGCATGTTTTCGAGCGCAAGACCGCTGTATTTGGGTCTCCAGGTGTGATTAGCGCCTTGGTTGCATTCTGACCAGTAAAAAAAGTTCAAAGTTTCGGGATCTCAAACGTCCAGCGACAACAAACAGCCAGCCTCGTGCTGCCACACCCCATTGCGTCCACGACCCTTACCCGACTACCAGCAAGCTGCCAGAGCCCGCAAATGACCGAATACTCCCGACGCCCCGTTGTACAAGCGTATGCGCGGCAGAACAGAGCGCCTGCGCCGCGCGAGGGCCATAGACCATGCGTCCAGCGTCTTTGCGGTTGAGGCTCGCACAACGCTCTTGTCTGGCGCAGGGTCCTGTGCGCTCTGGGAGCTCCTGCAGCTCGAGATACCGTTGCGACATAAAAAGCACTGCCTTCCAGCCACATCAAAACGCGCGGCGGATCGTGACGGCCGCATCCGAGGTGCCTCCGCAGCAGAGCGTGGATCACGACGACACCGGCGAAAGCGCCAGCAATGCCTCTGTGTCACCTCTGCCTCTTCCCCGGCCACCTGAAGCGCCGGGCCACTTCCTGTCCGCTCGGTCAAACGATGGACGGCCGACGTGTTCTCCGATACGGCTGCGGGCGCGGGGGCACGCCCACGGCCTCCCAGAAGCCAGGCCAGCTCGTGCTCGGCGCGCATCACTACGGCAAATGGCGCGAGCTCGTCTTTGATTATGACCGGCTGATGTTTGAGTCTGGACTGGTGCCCGCGGCTCTGTCGTCGAGCAATGTCCAGCGCTCTGTTGACCGCCCCGAGAACGCGGGTGATCTCCGCCTTTGGAGCGCCATCTTCAATTTTGCGCAGCGCCGCGGCGACATTGACGGTGCCCTGGTCGTCTGGCGCGAGATCTTCCAGCGCCGGCAGCTGTACGAGGTGGAGGGCGCCGTGGCCGACGCATTTTGGTCGTCGGTGCTCGAGGCCGCGCTGGAGGCTGCGGACGACAGCTTCCTCGAAAGCACGTGGGCCTACGCCGAGTGGATGTACGACGCGCACGGCGCGCTGTGGCCTCACTACTACCGGCTGGTCGTGGGCTCCTGTCTCGACGCCGGCACGTACGACCGCGCGCTGCAGTGGCACATCCGGCTCAGCCCCCATTTCTCGCCATCGAAGCGGGCGTTCTTTGACTTGCTCAAGGCGTACATCACCGACCCGACCCCTGCTCTCCAGGAGGCTCTCCGGGCCATCTATGCGACGAGCCACCACCGGCCCCTCTACGACACGGTTGTGCCTCTGGTCTGGTCACGCGGGCATTCTGAACTGGCAATGGGCTGGCGGGAGACGCTGATCTGGCATAATGACCTGCCGTCGTCGAGCGCCTCGCGGCCCTTTTTGCAGTTTGTGGCTGGCTACTACCCGGACGTGGAGCTCACAGCCCAGGAGAAGGCCATGGCCAATGGCCAGCCGGAACAGTATCTTACGCCGCCGGCGCCTGACGCCGGGCTGAAAGCACCCGATCTGCCGACGAACCTGTTCCATCTGATGAACCGCGTGCACGGTGAGACGTTTGGCATACAAGACAAGTCCACGTTTCAACGACAAGATTGGTCGAGGTGGTTTGCCACGACGTGGGTGTCCCTCGAGACGGCCATCAACGTGCTCTACAGCCTGGGCATCACTGAAATTGGCCCGCTCTCCTTGCAGTCAATTGCCCTGCGCAGCGGCGACCCAGCCAGCGTGGTCGGGAGCCTGGAGCGCCTGGAGCAGTGCCCAAATCGGCATTGGCAACTCAACTACTCCAAAGCCATCCGCCACCTGGCCAAGACAGGTGACACCGAGACGCTGAACGATCTCTTGCGCTCTTCATTGCACCCGGACGTGTTCAACGACATTGTCCAGCAACGGGCTGCCCTCGGCGCGGCCGCCTATATCGGGGACTGGCGGACGCACCGGTTGGTGCTGGCGGTTCGGCTCGCCGTGTCCGATGACGCGCTGACGTCGACGGCCAACACGCTTCTCGTGACGTCCTTGCGGCAGAAAAGAAAAGGTCTGGCGCTGCGGCTGCTGGACGAGTTCTCTGCTCGCGGCATTGAGGTATCGCCGCAGCCTGCGACAGTATCTCGGACATTGTCTTGCACGATGCGCCGAGATTGTTCGACCCAAACACCCCTCCTGATGTCGACTTTTATGCCGCGTTTTGCCGCCGCCTTGCTGCACAGCGTCTCCCTGTGCCAGCAGAGGCATGGCAGAATATTCTGCACATCTACGGGCGGCTGGGCCGGCTCGCCGACCTCGAAAAAGGTGGCCCTTGACATTGTGGACCATTACGTGTCGCTTCAGACCGCAACCTTGCCAAGGACTCCATCTCGTCCACCCTGCTATCACCGTCCTCCCCCTCCCCCTCCTCCGGAGCCGTGTCTGCGACAGACAACCTGTTCTCGTTCAAAGTGCACGTCGATGATGTCCCGGAAGATTGTCCACGGCAATAACAGACCGCGCGCTGGATGTCGGATATCGACGCTTGCCAAGGGACTTGTCGTGGCACCACCCTCTCCACCCGCTCAGTCTTATCTTCAGCCAAGAGATCTTGCAGTCCATAGTGCGGTGGTATTTCCACCGCAAGATGGCGTTCCGCCAGAAGCAGAGCGTTCGGGCCATTCCTGGGCACCGGCCAAAGTCTCCTGCAGCAAAGACAGCAACCGACGCACGGCCTGCTGCCGACAGACAGGCCCTTGCGAGGCTGCGAAATTCCCCACCGAGTGACTTTTCCATGGCGGGCGGTATCCGTCTACTCGCAATGCTGCGCAGCCGTGGCGTGGCAGTGCCCAAGGCGACCGTCCGAAGCGAGGCGCTGGTGTGTCATTGCGGCTCTGTATGGTCCCAAGTCCATGACGACCCGCTACTGGCATCCTGCACGGGCCATGAACCAGCTCAAGCTGGTCGAGGTCAAGGCCTTTTGCGACGCGGCCTGGTCAAGCGGTGAGAACCACGAGAAGCACGAGACCGAGAACGGCGAGGCAGACGCCGAACCCAATGATCCAAGAGCAATACCTGCTCCCCCCAGGCAAAGTACTCAAGAATGCCCTCGGGGCTGTTCGGCAGGTAGCAACATCCCTGAGCAGCCAGATTACACGTCCAGGCGACAGGAACAAGACAGCACGCGACGCCTTCATGGGCTTTATTAGCCACGAGTGGCCGGCTTGATGGTATCAGCATACGCATGAGCACATAACACACACACAATTCATTCTCCTTGACACTCACATGTACACATATTTATTCATACACGTATATATTTTCACCATGTCTTCACACATGTCTACGATCTAGATAGATACCCTTACTCCCTATTTTACCACGGCCGAATAGAAAAATAAAAGACCAATGATAGTACACAAAATTACAGACACGTTCCCAACTGAGTGACAGACGGGTGTAATATTGATTTGAAAAATGAGAGAAAGAAACAAACTTTGCCTGCTCGCTAACTGCAGGGGTTGTACAATTAATAAAAACACAAGAAATTCGAAAAGCAAACAGCAAACAGCAAACAGCCGCACCTCAATATAATAATGGCGGCGCAAGGAATGGCGTTCTTTGCCTCGCCCGCGCCGTTGTTATCACCACTGCCTCCTCCTCCACCGCCACCCCCGCCGTGCTTCTTGGGCTTGATGATGAGGAGAATGATCATGCCGGCCGCGATCAGGCATCAGAAGCAGGATGATCTTGCGCTTGGTCGTCTTTTTCTGGTAGCCCGAGGCCACGTTCAGCTCGCGATCGGCGGCTTAACGTCGGTGTTCATGTTCTCGACATTGTAGTCGATTGCGGTCGAGCATGGTGCCCTGGTCGATGACCATGTTTTGCAGGTCGCGGAAGAGATCCGACAGGTCGATGATGCCCTGGGCAATGTCTTCGATCTCGCGCTCGCGCTGCACAATAATGGCGTCGTTGGAGTGCAGCTGCTGCTGCTGGGTAGTAGCCTGCAGCGCCAACTGCGAATACGACCGGTCCGCGTCCGACTCGAGCAGCGATGGGTCGGCTGCGTAGTTGGATCCGAGCGTGCTGGTGCCGCCCACCGGTGTCGATGTCCGGTCGATCCCGGCGCCTGAGAAGCCCTTTAGTTCTGGGGGTGTTAGCACGGACGGACGTCTCCTTCTTCTTCTTCTTCTTCTTCTCCACTGCCTCTTTCTTCATGTGGCCCTCCTCCGGTACTCACTCTTAAGATAGGCGCTCTGCTTCTTGCGGAAGTTGGCGCTCGCCTCCTGCACGCGCGAGGCCAGAGAGGTCTGCACGTTCTTGGCCATGGTCTCGTCGGCGCGCGACAGCGTCCCCTGGCTCTTGGACTCGCGCACCATGTGGTCCACCCGCTGGATGCAGCTGTGGCAGTCGTGGAAGCCGCGCGTGATGGCCTGCGTCAGCCGCTCAATCTCGGCTTCCTCGGCGCGCTTGGCCGCCTCGTCCTCGTTGAAGCCCGGCAGGACGTGCTTCTGATGCAGCCGGTCGAGCAGCTGGCCCTGGCGCGCTACCTCGCCCAGGATCTCGGTGACCTCGTCCGAGATGTCGGCCCAGCGCGGTGGTAGCAGGTCCATTTCGATCACAGCGTCGCCGGCATTGCTGCCCAGCTCGTCGCCCTGGTCGTAGAATGCGTCTGGTGAGAGCAGGCCGCGACGGTCCTCGTCCGCACCGCCACCCGCCCGTCGCCGAGGAGCCACTCGTGAGGCCGCCATAGTACCGTGTCCGCTTTTTCGGGTGGTGTGAGTAGGACTGGCGGTAAGATATGTAGCTGTAGGGAGCGAGGGAAAGCGGAAAGAAGAGAGAATAATGTGTCAGTATGGTTCAACTTTCCTGGCACAACGCCGCCGAAGAGAGATGCTCACAGGTTGGTGCGGTCGCGCCACATGGCGGACGCAATGACGGGATAGTGGCCGCCGTCGCCGTTCGCAGTGGTTCCGGGAAGCTGTTGGCTCAGGACGGGAGGGCGCGCAGGCGGCTTCGAGGGCTAGATTCGTCGCAGGATCGCTGCTCGGCGAGAACAACGACGTCAGAGAGGCTTCTGGGGTTCGGAGGCGCAGGATTGGTCGTCGAGCGAGAATGCCGTCGAGAAAGTGAGGTTATCTAGGTTCCGTGCCATTCGTCGAGATGCCATGCAGCTCTGCGAGCTTTCAGTTTCAATGTTGCGTGGTCGTGGTTGCGAGAGGGCGATTGCTGTCACTGTCGATGTCTAGATCTAAGCGTCGCTGACGGAATCGGACAGACACAACTCAACAAAGCGTGGTTGTGTACAGGCGACCTAGCCTCTATTAGCAGCTGGGTTTCAGGTGGTTGGGAGCTCTTCTGAGGCGCCTGTGCTCCGCGAAATCCACCGAGTCCGCTATAGTCCGCTAACACCACTGAGTCAGGCTGGTGAAAAGGCGCCCACGCGTCGCTGTTTCGGAAAGGTTGAAGCACCTGCAGCACGACGTAATATGCACCAAGCGAGTTTCAATACCTTGACCGCGTTGGGGTTCAGCTCTCCAGCGCTAATTGATTGTGATTGGCCTCCAAGAGCCGCACTTGCCCGTCCCCAATATTCATCCATTAGGCGCAAGGCGCACAGCAGCTCCAGGCCTGGACCAGCCCCTGGGGCTGCATGTAAGACACTATTACAGGGCGCCTTCCAGAAGAGAGAGCCCCTGATTCGACTTGTTTTGAGGCCTCTTCTGTTGGTGCTGCCCCGCTCCTTCCTCCTTCAATGGCCTCTTCTCGACAGCCTAGTTCCCCCCCTTTATCCCTCCTTTTCCGCCCAGTCCAGTTCGCTCCTGCCAGGACCCAGCAGAAAACTTTCTGCCCTACCCGCCCTGTTGTTGCGTACACCGACATATAATAATAACAACCCCACCCACGCGAGGCAACAGCGACCGCCGTTCGGCCAAGGCTTCAAGCTCTCCCTCTTTCCAAAAATCCAACCCTCGTTTTTTTTCGCGTGACTTCACATCGTCACCACTTTCCACGCCGCGCAGTTCGCATTCCCACTCTCGCGCTCTCTCTTCACCCACCCACCGACAACCCACCACAACTCTCCCACAATGGTTCGTTTCTTTCCTCCGCTCGTCCTGGGCTCAGCAGTGACGTGTACACTCGGCAAGCAGCCGCCACTCCGTTCCTCGCACCCCTCTCCATTGTTGTCTTTTTTGTTTTCTCTATTTTGTTTTTGTGAACTCTCAACTAACGCGCAATGGCAGGCCGAGTCACTTACCGAGGAGCAGGTCTCCGAGTTCAAAGGAGGCATTCTCCCTGTTTGTATGTGGTGCCCCCCTCCTCGTCTCGAGCTTCGGCGCTGCATGCTGCATTGGTTTTATGGCTAACCCTGTTTCTTTTGCCGCGACCAGGACAAGGATGGCGATGGTCAGTCAACCTCCCCTCTCTCTGCCCTCTGCCCTCTACTCCATGTTGTCCCGCTTACGATGCGGCGTGGAAGCATACGCAATGTCCCGGGCAGAACTGCAAGCTGACACTATTTTCCCTTTCTTAGGCCAGATCACCACCAAGGAGCTCGGCACCGTCATGCGCTCACTCGGCCAGAACCCCTCCGAGTCGGAGCTGCAAGGAACTATGATCAACGAGGTTGATGCCGACAACAACGGCACCATCGACTTCCCTGGTACGTTTAGGTTGAAGGTGGTGTACGATAGTGCACAAGGCGGCAAAAGGCTGGCGATCCGGTTTGTCGGCCGACAATTTTGGCGACGCCGAATCTGTTGTTGGCTCAGGTACGCCAGGCACATAAGACGACAACAGAACGCTAACTGCTTGCAGAGTTCCTCACCATGATGGCGCGCAAGATGAAGGACACCGACTCGGAGGAGGAGATCCGCGAGGCGTTCAAGCGTCTTTGACCGCGATAACAACGGCTTCATCTCGGCTGCTGAGCTGCGCCACGTCATGACGTCGATATGGCGAGAAGCTGACGGACGAGGAGGTCGACGAGATGATCCCGCGAGGCCGACCAGGACGGCGACGGCCGGATTGACTGTGCGTCCTATGCTCCCCGTGCTGGCTTTTACATTTTGAGTACACACGCTAACAGCCTCCCAGACAACGAGTTTGTCAGCTCATGATGCAGAAATAAGCCACGAGCTCGCGCTCGCCTCCCCAACGATGAACGACGAACGGTGGCCATGTTTCGCATGTTGCAGCAGGGATCTTTTTTGACTCTGTCTCTTATCTCACGACCCCCTTCCCCTCTTCTCCCCGCAAAGCGGGCAGATCTGTGCAGCCCCAGTCCTATTTTTATTTTCGTCCATTCTCTATATCTCTTTTTCTTTTTCAACCAATAAAGTGTAATACCTTTTTGTTGTCCACTGGTCTTTTTTTTATCCCTAATTATGGACCGCATTTCTCTTTGCTGTTGCTCCTACGTGTTCTCCGATCCTGGCACCCTCGTGACCAGCATTGTGCAAGTGTGAATGACGTGAACTTTCTGCCTCGACTTGTACTTTGTATTTTACTTGTACACGAGGTTATACTGCAGACTGTAGAAGGCTGCCAAATAGCTACAACTGCTATGTGTGCCGGCGCCCGTGATGACTGCCCCTTTGTTCGGCTCTCGGGCCGCAGCCAAACCAACACATGCAAACAAAAGCAAGCTTCTTCATCGTCAGCGTCAAACATCGCCTTACACAACACAAGATTGGCACTTCTCAAGACCCGCCAGGCTGTCTAGACCACATGGCAAGCAGCCTGCCGACCCAAGCTTGTCTGCCGCCTGGGCCGCAAACAGGAACAAGATGCGGACCCGAGCGTGGCAGTGCTCTCTAGCGCTGGATGGGTCCTCGTCTCGCGAGCTGTAAATCCCCAAACTGCTGTATTTGCCCACCTTTGTCCTTGCTACTGCTGCTGCTGCTGCTCCTCAGCCTTATGGGATGGGTCCCGTTGGCTTGGATTGTGAGCTGTTTGTGCACGTTATTTGGTCTTTCATTTGTTCGTCACTTGTCATCCTCGAGTCCAGCACATGGTGGCCAGATATGATAGAGGTGCATCCAGCATGCAGGCGAATACCACTGTTCTTTCGCGAGAAGAGAGAAAAGAGAAGAGAAAGGGCAGCAAGCACCAAATCTCCTCTGGCGAGTCGCTCCTGCCATCTGTTACTGAAGAAAAAAGTGCAATGCCGACCGGGAAGGAGGGGTCCTCGGTGCCCCACAATTATGCCGTCTTTCTTTCCCCAGAAGCCGCCCAAGCCCCCTTATCCGGGTTGAGCAGACGAACGGTTCCTGCCCGAAACTGTGCTGCCGCGACTGCTGCGCGGAGAACCACACACCAACAGTCGCGCCTACCCAAAGCGAGCACGCCACACTGACGCTGTCTCGGAGCACGACAGCAGTCTAGACGCCTGAAGCCGGAGTGGAGCACAGTCAGGACAAGACACCGGAGCGCTAGTTGCTCCTGCCTGTGCTCCGTACTGCGTACCTTTTTGCCTTCTCCGCTTTTGGTCGCTAGCGCGTTTCTACAGCTCATTTCCTCGGTGATATTGGCAAACTCAGCACTGCTACGAAGTAATGATACAGTGCCTGCTCTTTCCTATCCGATCTGCACAAAAAGGGGAGGCGAGTCCCACATGGCGATGACTTTCTCCAGCACAACATTTTGCGGAGAGACAGATGCTCTGCGCAGTACCACCGACGGCGTCTCTACTGGGTTGATACTCTCCTTTCCGCACTCGTCGTTTCGCGTCAGATCTCGCTGTGCCCTGGACATTCACGGTGCGCCAAGCGATGACGTCGGACTGATTAGCCGTGCCATCGCATCCTCATCGACATCGCGGCCTCGTTTCGTCTGCCATTTGAGCCTCACTTTTCTGCTCGTCCCGTTTTCCCACCCAACACCAAATCCCCCACAGCACCATGCTTGGCCCAATGCGCCGCTGGCGCAACCTTTGTGAATCATCGCCGCGCTCTTCACCTGCCGCCTTCTGGGCCCTGCTGCGCCGCGACCCGAACTGCTCGACCGCTACGGGCCCCAAGGCCCCATTCCCGATGCGCCTCCTGCCAAGGTCCCACCACCGCCCCAGCGGCCCGAGGGCGACGCCAATGCCGTGCAGCTGCCCGACCGCTACCCCGTGACGTCCTTCAAGCAGCTGCCCACGCCCAACTCGGACACGCTCGCCGAGGGCCCGCTGGTGCCGAGATCCAGAAGCAACCGGCGCCCGCCGAGGCGGCCGAGGCCCGCGAGGTGGCGCATGGCCCGGCTGGCGGCCGTCAAGGCCAGCTTCGACCGCAGTTGGGCCGGCTTAACAAGGACAACGCGTGGATGGCCGACGAGGTGAAGCCGCTGTCGGGCGCCCCGTACAACGACCTCGAGAAGCTGGGCGGTTGGGCCGGCCACGGCTCGTCGACACGCTTGACACGCTGTGGATCATGGGCCATGCACGACGAGTTTCGTATGGCCGTGCGCGCCTGCGAGGCCATTGACTTTGGCAAGACAGATGCCGACACGGTGCACGTCTTTGAGACGAACCATCCGCTACCTGGGCGGCTTCATTGGCGCCTACGAGATCAGCAACAAGGCCTACCGCAGCTGCTGCGCAAGGCCACCGAGATTGGCGAGATCCTGCTGGGGGCGTTTGACACGCCAACCGGCTGCCATGGGCCGCTGGGACTGGCGCGCGTACGCCCGCGGCGAGAGTGCAGACGTCGGCGCCGCATGCCATGCTGTCTGCCGAGATCGGCACGCTGCTCGCTCGAGTTCACGCGCCTGACGCAGCTCACGGGCGACGTGCGCTACTACGACGCCGTGCAGCGTATCTCTGGACGTGCTCGCCGCGCACCAGCAGATCACAAAGCTGCCGGGCATGTGGCCGGTCGTGATTGATGCCTCCAAGCCGGCTTTGACGAGGACGCCACCTTTACCATCAACGGCAAGGCCGACTCGCTGTTTGAGTACCTGCCCAAGCAGTGGCTGCTGCTCGGCGGCGCGCTCGCCCAACCCCGCGAAATGTACGAGAAATGGCTGCCCGTCGCCAAGAAGCACCTCTTCCGCCGCGTCATCAACGCCTGGAACCTCAAGCTCGTGCTGCCCGGCGAGGCCCGCGTTTCCGACGACCCCATGACCGGCCGCACCGTCACCACGACCGCACGCGGCGAGCATCTCGGCTGCTTCGCCGGCCGGCATGGTTGGTCTGGCCGCTCGCGCCTTTGGCGGCCCCGATGCCAACGCCAACCTCGACCTGGCCGCCCAGCTGACCGACGGCTGCGTGTGGTCCTACAACGTGACGGCCACGGGCGTGGGCCCGGAAAAGTTCTTCTTTGCCTCCTGCGGCGGCCCCAACGAGCTCCAGACGGGCCTGCGCTGCAGCTACTCGGAGGACAAGTGGCAGGCCGCGCTCAAGGAGCACTGGAAGGTGGCCGCGACGCTGGGCGGCGCCAGCGAGGGCGACGACGCCAACACCAAGGCCGACGCGGCCGTGGCGCAGATCATGCAGGAGGGCCGCCTGGCGCCGGGCCTGCTCGACATTGACAACCCGCACTACCTGCTGCGGCCCGAGGCCATTGAGTCCGTCTTTGTCATGTGGCGCCTGACGGGCGACACAGCCTGGCAGGAAAAGGCATGGCACATGTTCCAGCGCGTGGTCCGCCACACGGGCGCCGCGCCCAACTCCAAGCCCGACCAGGTGGCCGCGGCCGCCATCGACGACGTCACGCGCGCCGACTCCACCGCCCTCATGGACCGCATGGAGAGTTTTCTGGCTGGCCGAGACGCTCAAGTACTTTTACCTCGTCTTTGAGGACTTTGACGTGCTGAGCCTCGACGAGTGGGTGTTTAACACAGAGGCGCATCCCTTCCGACGGACAGTCTGGTCTTCCGAATAAACCGGGAGCACAAGCGTCTACTTTTGCAATGTGTTTGTTTCCAAAGTGTGTTATATTGCCTGCTGGTTTTTCATGTTTCTTTCTTTGTATCATGTTGTCACTATTTGACCAGCTGCTCTTCTTGCCAGTAGACTGGATGTACGTATTATTATATGGCGTTCTGGGTTGAGGTGGGCCGCACATGATGGCCACACCGTTTATTACTTGTTCTGTAACAAATTGAAATACTTGTTTGTATATGCAAAGTCGACAGGAAACCTCGAAAGAAACACACACTATCTATACTGCTTGGGGCCCTTTCCCAAACTATCCAACGTCAGGCGTACCAACTGCCTCGCCATTACTGCTGTTCCGCCTCAATCTGCGGCCCCAAGTCCTCCGTCTTCTTAATTAGCTCGTCGTGCACCCGCAGATTCTCAGCGCCGCTCAGCGCTCGTGCCACGGTCGTCTGATTGCGATCGCGCACCAGCTCCCGCAGCGAGTGCACCAGGAACCCAGATGCCACCTCGACGGCCCACGAGTCCGGCAGCAAATTGAGCACATCCAGCACATCGAACCAGCGCGCAAACCGTGCCAGCAGCGCACCGGTCTGCTCGACCCGATCGCTGACGTCTGCAATCGCCAGGAACTCGACCAATAACGCACGGAACAGCTTGGCCTGCACTTCAACCGTCGGCGGCAGAACTCTCGCGCCGCTTCGGCACGCACTTCTTCCCTCCGGCACCGGCGCTGCTGTCGCGGATCGTGTTGTACAGACTCGAGCCGCCCATCAAGCAGTACTTGATGGCCGTATCGTAGTCGCCCAGGCCGTGGACAAGCAGCCGCAGCGCATCTTCGTGGCGGTGCTCGCGGCCATTCAGGATGATGATCTCCGGCACAAGCAGACGCTCTGCCGGTTGGTCGGCTGGTAACGAGTCGGCAAGACGTGCACGAATGGCGGCCACGTCGTAAGGGTGCGGCCGCCAAGCAGCTCCAGCAGCCGCAGCCGGCTTTGCCACTCCTCGTCGCCGGCACCGCGTTGTCTGCCAAGAACTGGTGGAAAGTCGGTTTCGGCGGTTGCAGGGCGCGGTATGCTTCGTATGATGCCGACATAGTGTCCCGGGCCGCCTTGGACGATCTCAGCCCACCTGCCACCACCTCCAGATAGTAGGAAATGAGCTCGTCCACGTACATTGAGTGGCCCTTGGAAAAGACAAGGTGCTCGAGGTAGTACTTGACGGCACCCGGCGCGTTCTCGCGGAGCAGTGGCACCACCTGCGTCGGCTCAAACTTGGGCGCCCGCGCCTTGTCGTCGGCAAAGATTTGCACGCCCAGCTTGGGGTTGCGGTTGGCCAGCCACAGGCCGTACTCTTGCACGAGCGCCTGGCTGCTGACCTTGGACAGATAGTCACGGATGCGGTTCTCGCCATCCACTAGCTCGCCGCCATCATCACGCTCGCCTTCGACAATGCGGCGCCAGGTTGCCAGCACGTCACTTGCCATCTTGCGGCTCTGGTACAGGCGGCTGAGAACAAAAAGGCGGTGGTGCGACTCGAGCCGCTCCACGGCACGGTCAAAGCAGTCGACGCCCTTGTCGACGACGTCGTTGAGGTCGGCACGAACAGAGTCTGACTTGACGTGTACAAGGCCCTTGGGCGTGTCCGATCGAGCTCGAGGAGAACAGACAGCAGTGCAGCATCGACGGTTCGGAAGACATCGCTCTCGTCGGCCACGCTGCCAAAACCCTTCTTCTTCCTCCACGCAATCAGGAACCGCCGCAAGAACTGAAGCAGCTTCGGGTTCAAGAAGCAACAGTGTCGTCTGGTCTTGACAACTGACTCGCCAGGTACTGCTCGAGGGTGTCCTTTACGCCACCAAAGATCCAGATGCCCCTTTCGCTCTGGATGATCTCGCCACGCAGTTCCGGAAGCAGTGCCAGAACAACACGAGGGTCAAGTCCACTGTCCAGCATGGCCTCTTCCAGGGCCTTGAGTTCCGCGTCCGAGTAGGCATTCTGGCCGGTCGACCTGGGATAATGCCCATGAATAAGAGCGCTCCGCCACGTTGCCGAATGTAGCTGAAGGTGAACAAATTCGAGCTCGGTCCTTGCATCGCGGCCGCGGAGGGACTTTAAACACAGCAAACAGCTCACGCCGCTCGTCGACTGTCTCGGGAATCATCTTTGCCTCAGACGAAGCAGCCTCCAGACTGGCCTCAAGCTGCATAAGCACCGGGTTGCGCATCGCCCACCAGATGCGATTACCAGACCACACAGCGATGCGGCCGGTTGTCTTGGCGAGCCGTGTGGCAAAACACAACCTCGGCTCGGTTGCGGCTTGCGTCCTCTATTTCATGGAGATCACTCTTTGGCTTCTCACCGCTCGCTTCCGGGCCTCTGCCTCTTTCTTTTGATTCTTCCTTTTCTTGCCCTTTGTCGTGGGCGTATGGCTGTCGTCGGATTTTGCGGAGACAGGGCTTTCCTCGGGTTGCGCTGAGCGGCAGTGAGAACCGCTTTCTGTGGCAAGCCGGTCCACAACCTCGCTAACGACAGACTCGTGGTTTCCAAGAACACCATATACACCGACAGGCGCAGTGTGTTTGGCCGTCTGGCGTCTCGAGCCAGAACTTGGTGGCCTCGTCCTCACCGCACGTTCACATCCCACCGCTGGATCTCGAGACCATACCGCAGGCCGTCGGGGTAGTCCCTTGGAGATGGACGCCAAGACATAACCATCCTCTTCTTCGTCTCCGGGGCCGCCACCACCGGGCGAGGGTCGTGACGACGACAGGTCAGACACGCCGCCGTCCACAACGATCTCTGTTGGGTACCTTTCAAACTCAAGCGTAGGGCGTGTGGGATCACCATCGAGGTTCACAAACATGCCCAATGCCTGGATCCAGAGGCCCCGGTTCCCGTCACTATAAGAAACTCCTCTGGGGTAGGAGACACAACGAGAGGCTTCAAGCCGGCTGCCGGCTTCGGGGGCGGTGGTGGTGGCGCTGCCGCTGGCCCAGCTTCATCGCCGCTTGCTGCAGAGCTACGTGAGGCGACTGTTGCTGGCTTGGCTACTGCATCCGGGCCTCCCGTTGCATCCTCGTCCGAGTCGCCTTTTGGCGGTGGCGGTGGCGGTGGCGGTTGGCTTCCTGAGCGACCAGAGCCAGCAATAAAGCTTCCCAGCGAAGCGTTCCGGCTATGTCCGCTCTGCTGTGTTGCAGTAGACGCCGAGCGCGTGTTGGCCTAGCGCGAGTGACGAGCTCCGAGACAAGCTGGTATCGCCCACACTTGCCTGGAGGCTTTGTGCCTGACCAATGACATTTCCCGGTAGCTGCTCGTCCAGCGAGGAGATGCTCATTAACGAATCTTGAGCTGCTGCTCCACGTGGACCAGTGCGTAGTTCTTGGCATCGGCGACACAGGCAATGGCGTCCCGGCGGACCGAGAGCGTGCTGGCCGCAAAGTCAATGTTCTTGACCGCACGCGCGTCCTCGCCGACGCGGACCACCTGCAGCCGGCGGTTCAGCGAGAGCAGGACGGTGACCCGGGGCGAAGGGCCCGTCGCCAGATCCTCGGTGCGATCCACGCCACCAATCCAGTTGCAGTTTCTTGACCTGGCTGAGCACGGTGTCAGCTCGGGCAGGGAGTAGAAAGTTACGGTCCAGTTGGCAGAAGCACGAGGGCCTTGCCGACGGGTGGCAGCAGGATGATCTGCTGCACGCAGGCCGCGCTGGTCCGGGAGGATTGGCAGGTGTGGCAAATGGTGGAGAGAGGCGCGAGGCAAGCATAAAGGTGCTCGGTTGAGGTCTCGTCTCGTCGGGGTCGGGTGGGAGCTGCACGAAGTGAAGCAGCTCTGAGGCAGATGTCCCGACATATAGATTACCGTCTGCAAGGACAATTGTTAGCCGCGTGTCTCCAGTAGCCCCCCAAACGCAACAGAAGAGAGCTCACCATAGTAGTCGACGCAATTGATCCGGATGTCTTCCTCGGTACCGTCGGCCGAAAGCGGGATGTTGTCCAGTAGCTGCCGCAGCACAAACGGCCCTCGCTCGAGTGCCGTGGCGGTGGCGCCGCCGTCAGCTACCTCGGCAGCCATGCTTTCGGGGTGCGTCTCCTCCTTCTCGTGCTATCAGAGGCCCTCAGCGGTGGAATTTTGTTGATTTGGTGGCAGGTTGGTCATGAGAGCTGGGCCATTGTTGGCCCGGTCGATCCGCCAGCGATGCAATGCAAAGTCGAGCAGGAGATGCTTGGTACGTGAAATAGCGTTGGTGTACAAAGTACATTACGCGGCTGTCGCCGGGGGTCTGAGGTTTGTTGAGGCCTGGGTGCAATCGTACGCGAATTATGAGGCTTTTCGCGAGATCGAGTTTGAGGAATAACTGCAAGAACGATGCACAGCGCTTTGTCGGTGGCGATAATAGTGGGAAAGGGGTGACGAGGCTGCCCTGCAAGAACTCCCCAAGCTTCCGTCCCAATCGCACCTTCCCCACTAATAGGCAGCCTTCAGACAAGTGTCCAGGGCCGGCAAGAGCGACTCGCTGCACAGGCTCAGCAGGAAGGCGCGACAGCCCTGCCCGAACCATGTGGCTTAGCGTCCAATGTCTGTCCCCACATTGCTGCACAGGACGCTAGCCTTCTGGACAGCTAACGACGTATTGGCCAGGCCTCCAGCACGCGCCAGACGGTAATACAGGACTCCAGAAGGGCGTGTCAGGCGGCTTTTAGCATAACGTATTCAGCACATGTTTGCCGTCTCCGCGCGTTTCCCCTTCTTCCTTTTTAAAAAAAAAAAAAAAAAAAAAAAAAAAAAAATTTGAACAACGATCTGCGTTGCGACGTGGCGAACCACTGTGCTGCACCGTCCACGATTCTTCTCGATATTTTTGCCTTCCAGAACACAAGATCCTGTCACATTTTCGGTCATTCATCCCATCTCTCCATTGGCCACTGCCCCAAGTCCTCGGTCTCTGCAGCTTGTTTCTCATCGGTTGCATTATCTGCGTCTCACATTAACGGCTGGCTGGGCTGAGCTGAGCCGGATGGCAGGACGCAAACCAGCCACGGCTGGAAGCTCGCCCTGCACCGTCCACGGCGAAGCGATGGCCTACTTTGGCAAAGCACACGGCGGTGCAGCGGGCTCGGATGCCGGCAACAAATTCCAGAGCGCCATCGCGGCGTGGCGGAGTTTTACGTCTTCTCCCGGCCATTCTCTCTGAAGGAACAAGAGGCAGTTTGCCATGTCTCGAGGAAGAAAACCGGCTGCTAATCCAGTTTCGTTTGTCAGATGTCGACCTGACGTCCCTTGTTTTCGACCCTCGACAACACGGCATCAGAAATTGTAGCCCCTACCAGCGCGACTCGACCGTCCAGCGCAAGGACCTGGGCCAAAGACAAAGGACTTCCGCAAGATGGACGACGCCACGAAGCTGAGCGAGATCAAGGGCCTGCTCAAGGCCCTACCAAACGTTTATCGACCTTCCTGACGAACCACTCCAAGTCGGATAAAAAACTCTGCGTTTATCCAGACGTTACAATGCGCTGTCCGAGGCGCCGGACCCGTACCGCTGCTCGAGGGCGTCTGTCGACTCCGATGACTCCGTGGCCGAGGACACGCTTCCCAAGTTCTCACCGACGAGAACAACCATCTCCCAAAAGGAGCGTGACGCAGCTGGACGTCACAGCTCGACGAGACGAGAGGGCCAAAGGTGCAGACAGAGCTGGCGGCGCGCAAGCAGCTCGAGGACCCCTAGGAGGCAAAGATCGGGAGGTCGAGCAGTCGGTGGACGTCGGTGCTACGACGAGAACGAAGGGAGAAACTGGGAGGCCAAGGAGAAGGCGTTTGAGGACAAGATTGAGACCCAGGACCGCCTGCTCAGCGAGATCAAGGGCCGCTACGAGGTCAACCAGCCCTCGGCCTCGCGGAGAGGCCGGCAACGAGGAGGGCCCGGGCGCGTACGTGCAAGCGCCCGAGCTCGAGATGGTCAAACTCGGACCTCGAGCGCACGTCGGCGCGCCTGGCCGACGTAGAGGCGCGCAACGGCCAGCTGTTTTTGACGGAGCTTGCACAAGCCAAGTCGGCAATGCCCGACCTGGGCAAGTCCATCGAGGACGACCCGGCTATATCCAGGTGCTTCGCAGAACTCGTCGCTAGTTGGCGCTCCAAAGCTGGAGGCCGTGCCCGCGTGGAGAAGGAGGGTTCTGAAGCGCCAGCTGGACACGAAAGCCTGCCCGTGGGCTCGAGCGCGAGGTCGGTTCGCTGCGCAACGAGCGCGACACGCTCAAGGCCAAGGTGCAGAAGTGGAGCGACTACGAGGACGTCAAGCAGGAGCTCGAGGTGCTCAAGAGCATCGAGTTCTCGACGGGCGACGACGACGAACCCGGGCAGGATGCAGCAGCCGGTGCCCGCGGCAAAAAGGGCGGCGACACGCTCGAGCAGCTCTTCTGGCACGCAACAAAGAAGCTCAGCGAAGAGGCCACGATTCTGCGCTGTCGCATCAAAGACTTGCAGGCACGCCTCACCAAGCTCGAGGAGGACCTGGCACAGCGCAATCCGAGGTTGAGCGCCCAGAAGCTGAGCGAGAAACTCGAGACGATCTGTCTACCGTGCAAGGGAGGCACGAATGCCTTCCCCTCGGGCGCGTCAGTGGCCGGCACGTACGTTAGCCGGTATGCCCCTACGATTGGCGGCGCCGGGCCGGTGGCCGGTCGAGTTCGCCTACGTCATCCATCATCAGCGGGTTTAACCCTCAGTACTCGGGCGGTGGCGGCAACGGTGGCGAGCCATGGCGGGGATCGGCATTCTGCCCATGATTACGGCCCCAGCGCGACCGCTTCAAGAACGCATTACGGAAGCTGGAGCAGAGCTCGCCGACGAGCGGCGTGTGGTGTCTCAGCTGCGGCAGGAGAGGTTGCCGCCTCTGCAGAGAGACAACCTCAAACCTGTACGAGAAGACGCGTTACATGTCGAGCTACAACCGCGCGGCTCGAGTGGCTTCGGCGTCAGCGCGTCATCCGCCTCGGCCTACGCCAGCAACCCGAACCCCTCGACGGTGACGATTGGCGGTGGCGGCGGCAACGGGTCTGGCAGGTCTCTCGACCGGTACCGCAAGGCCTACGAGGCAACTTGTCACCTGTTCCAGGCGTTCCGCGGCCGTGAGTCGGCACGGGCGTACCGACGCCTATCCTTCCCAGAGCGTGTCGTTTACTCGATCACGCGTATGGTGCTGGCCAGCCGCACGAGCCGCAACCTGTTTGCGGCCTATTGCGTGGCTTTGCACCTTGGTTGTGTTCTTGTCACTCTACTGGATGAGTGGCATGGACGGTGCACGGCACGCGAGCAACTTTGGTCATGATGCGGCCATGGCAGCGGCTGCAGGAGGGGGTGGTACAGCGGCAGCCGCAGCGCCGGTGGGGGTGGATGGGAGTTGCTGCGGGCGGAAGCTCTCATGGCGACTGGCAAGAAGAAGGCTTCAGTCACTAAGGAAAGCGAGGGAGAGTCATCAAAAAAGTGATGTGGGTTTTGTTTACAACGTCCAGGGGTCTTCCAAGGAGTATTTGGTGTCTATGGTCTTATTGCAGGTAGCCCTTGTTATGAAAGGCTTTGGGTTTTTGTTTGTTTGCTCTTATTTTCAACGTGCTCTTTTTTTGACGTCCTTTTCTCGTCTTGCTTTGCTGGCCAAGGAAAAGGAAAGGCATTGGGGTGGTGTTCAATCAAACGAACGAACCTGGGTTGTATTTTTGGAAACAGGTGGGTAAGCATGCAAGCCTCTGCGTCCATGTGCCTGGCGTACGTTGGCAAGAAAAGAAAATCTTGATGGAGATTAGGCGCCCACGTTTACATTCATATCCTGTCCATGTCTGTCCGTCTGCCCACTCATGACCGGTCTCTGATGCCGCCGGCCCATTCTGGCGGCCACATCCCTCCGTCATGTCTCCAGCACTGAGAATTTGCATGTGCAAACTGGGACACTGCAAGCCAAGGTGGCAGGCCACGGCGGGTGATTTGCCGGTGCTCAAAGTTGGAAATTGCCTTTCTTGTCAGCCTCCTTACTTCCTTACTTCTTGTGCTCACAGAGGCAACTCCACGGCGAGAAGGCAGTCTGTATAAACCTGGCACGGTAGACATAACCGAGAGACATCCGGTAGAACTTGTGCTCTGTTAATTTTCCATGGTGCTAGTTTACCCAAGTCCCAACACTGGCGGAGGGAGAAAAGGCAACAGCTTCAAAGATCTTGTGCGGTCGCCGACTTAATCTGTGTTTCCGTTGCTCGCCTGGCGGGTCATGGGACACGAGGTCTGCATGATGCTGGATGGCGTCAAGTTTGGACTTGTCGAGGGACTTGGCTTCCCTGGGTGATCCAGCCGGCATCGTTAAGCGCCCAGGTTACGCATTGGAACCTGTACACCAGGTAGCCATAACCTAGAGGATGTCTATCGGGACCAAGATACGCGCCCATGCTTCGCGATAGCGCAGTTAGGCTTGAAGTGCCATCATGGCTGAACGTGCACTGTACTGTTCTTTGATAACAAGACGCTGCATCCAGCGCTTATCTCGTGTGCTGTAGGACAGACAGTTATCTCTGAATAAGGATAATACTCGCGCCGTACTTGTCGTGCTTTGCTTGTGGTGTTTTAATTTTACTTGTGAAAAGCTTTGGAAAAAGAAAACTAAGCTACAGATGGTCAGGAAGATGTCAGTTAAGTATGCTGCCTGATTATATTTTCCCAATATATATATAAATGAATAAATAAATATTATTCAAACCAAGTGCGCCACTTGCAATCTTGATTTTTTTTCAAAAAAGAAAAACACCGACAATAGATATCAAAAATAGAAGCCAATACAGCTATTGAGGTTCACCTATGTACGGGCTTTTTGAGTCTCAGTCAGAAACAAGTCCACTTACAAAAATGGGCGCACGACAGCCAATCGATCCCTGACTGAAGGCCTTCACACATGCTGTCCTACACACACGACAGACGCACCATTGAGGCTTGCACTGCTCCGGGCGACTCGCCAACTTTGCAAAGGCAAACCATCTTGACCTGTTAGTGAGGCTGTTCTGGAGAAAAAGTCACAGATACTCAAGAGTTCGCAAAAGCCTATTGACACTGTTCTGCGGCGGGAAATATCCCAGCATTAGAGCTGTGAAAATAGCAAAAAATAGCCACTACTTCGCAACACCCTAATAATACAAAACGCCCAATCTGTGGTGGCGCCCTAACTTTTTTGTCCACCTGTGAGAGCGGAGAGTCCTACGCCTAGCTAATAGCCGCCGGCGCTAAAGTTGATTTATTTTCGGGCAGCAGACGACAGGCAGGGAAGGCACGATATAAACAGATGAAGGAGCCAGCGGGTAGAAACCACTAAAGCGCCTAAAGCATGCCCCGGGATGTGGCAAAAGGCGAGATTTGTTTATCTGTAAAGCAGGGAACGAGCAGAGAACAAACAGCCGGCGGCCAGTGCGCTCCGAGAGCTGTGCAAAGACAGGCTCTTCTACGTGCTGTTCTTCGCGTCTCTTAGCTTGCTATTTGCTCTTTCCATTTCCAGATGCTACTCGCTGTGCACCTTCCGAGTTGGTGTGGCGGAGGGTACACGCTTTTGACAAGTATTTTTGGCTGCGTAGCGATCTGTGGCGGTACAGATTCCCATCTCACCAGATGCCCGACGTTTTGGAAGCTGTCGTGCTCGGGAGACGGGCGTACATAGAGAAAGGAGCTCAACGACACAAGCGATCCTCTCTCCTCCTTGTATCCGGCTTGTTGCTGAGATAGCTCGTCATGCTTGGCACACACTGAAGCACAGCCTCGCCTATATTTCATATCAGGCGGCTATTTACAACAGGTTGTCTCTCGCTCGCGCTCCAGCATTTTGATTATCGACTTTTGCCATCCGGATATCGAAGGAGACAGCATGTCCACACGGCTCGTCGCCAAAGGGCCTGCCCGTCGTCAGTATGAAAGCAGATACTTTGTGCACCTACGCGAACCCGGCAGGAAGGAGCCAACCAGCGCTTGCCGCTCCTGGCACCCCTGTCGCGACATCTTCTGCACTGCCATTTGCTGGACGACTAATCCCCTCATTTTGAGCCAGCCGCCATTCTTCCGTCATTTTACCCTCTCCTTTTTTTTGGGGGGGGGGGGGGGGGGGGGGCTTCGACAACTGCTCCTTCGCCGGCTACCCTGGTCGCTCTGCTTCTAATTATGGCGGGTGTCAAATCCGGGTACTTTGCCCTTGTCAGCTCCATGCCCTTTCCCACTTTTTGTCTTTCTGCAGACTAAAGGCGATGGTCCTTGCTCATGGATACTCGTTCCTCCTCTTTAGACGCCTCCTGCCTGGCCGGGCCCCAGTTGGCCGTCGGATTGGCCGCATTAGCGACTTTGTCTGCGGGCGAGCCGCCCGGAGATCTGAATGGGAGGAAAGGGTCTTGTCTGAGTCGACCAGAGCCTGCACCTTAATTTAGGTTGTCTAGTCGTTGTTCTTTTTTTGTTCTTTGTCCAGCTAGTCGGCGGGTATTCTAGCACTGAGCTATCTCGGCCTCTTATATTAGACGACTGTCGCGCACCCCGTCTTGGATCGTACAGAGCATATTGTTTTCTTTTTTAACATCTTCATAACGGGCACGTCTGTTTCTACTTTTCCTGTTCTCTTTCAAGTTTCTTTTATAATCTTTTGTCTCTTTCATCATTTGGGTCTCTTCCTGATTGTTCACCTCCTTGCGGTTCTCTTCGTCTTCATCTCTCTGGGCTGGTTCCTCCCGAGCAAATAAATTAATATTGCCTCTGTTTATTTTTGCTTTATTACCCAGACCCCCATTGCCTCATTTGTCCGGACTCCTTTTCTTTTCATATCCTCCCTCTTTTCCTTTGGCACAGATAGCCAGACGGCCTGTGTGTAATAACTCCTCGACGGTCCTACCCTTTATATATTCATTGCTCCGCATATCACCCTTTGACTATCATCCTCCTCGACTAAAGATTCCCTCTTTCTCTCTTCACCTTTTCCATTTTCCCTCCTCCTCAGCTACCTCAGCAACTAACATCATGCATGCCCCATCATTGCTCCTGGCCGCTATGGCCACCGTCACCGTCACGGCGTCTCCAGCCTACCCCGAGCTGACCACCAACAATGCCATGCCCGGCGTCCTTGACACTGTCTCCGACTACTTCAACCTGCTCGCTGAGAAGGTCCAGCAGACACGCCAGTCTGCTGCTGCTCCCTCGTGCGACCTCTCCAAGGCTGTCTTCCCCTCCAACTGTAAGTCTTTGCTGCACCACTCTTCTCAGATTTTTCCAACGCAGAGAATAACCCATACTGACTCTCTCCCCCTCTCCAGCCGTCACGCCAAGCTTGCCTCCGCCTTCGGCCGGCCTTGTCCTCAAGCACGTCGCCATCGGCCGCGGCACGCAAAACTACACCTGTGACGTGGCCAACGCCACGGCCGCACCGGTTGCCGTCGGTGCCCTCGCCACGCTCTTCAACGCCAGCTGCATTGCCGCCGCGTATCCCGACGTGCTTGACCTGCTGCGCGCGTCGTCCTGCCATTCAACCTCACCGACAATGACATTACCCGCGTTTTCCACCCGCCTGTATCCGACCAACCTTGAGCTGTCGGGCCACCACTACTTTGAGACCACCACCACGCCCTTTTTTCAACCTGGACACGCCCACGGCCCAGATCGGCGAGGCACCCTGCGCCAAGAACAACACGCAGAGCGCACCGACCGGCACGGTGGCCGGCACGGACGCGGACAACCGCGGCCAGCAGGGCGAGGCGGCCGTGGCCTGGCTGAAGCTGGTGGCCAAGGCGGGCGCAACGGGCGGTCTGCAAGAGGTGTACCGGATGCAGACGGTGGGCGGCAGTGCGCCGGCGACGTGCGCCGGCATGCCGGCGGCATTCACAGTGCAGTACGCTGCGCAGTACTGGTTCTACGAGACGAGCTAGACGGTGCTCAAAGATGTGGTCAGGCTGTATTTTTTCTTTTTCTTGCTTGGTTTTGGTCTTGTCGTTTTCTTTCGTTTCTGTTTCATTTTGTTCATTTCTTTTATTTACTTTAGGGGATAAAATTTACTGGGCGTTTGTATTTCCATAGTTGACTGGTAGAGCTGCAGTACGGAGCATGCAAATTTGTCTTCTTTTTATATGAACGTCTCTGATATACTCGCATTTTCAGTTTCCAATGCCACAGGTGCTGCAGTGTGTTGATCGAGGGAAGAGGGAGTTGAAAGTGACGCTTTTGCACAAAAGCCAACGCCTTTCGACAAACACACCGGCACCGCGTCTCTTTTCCCGCAAGTTTGTTTTGTCTATGCGTCCACACGCCGTTTCCAGCCTTTACAATCCTGTATATACTTCGACTTGCACCACAACAGTTAGTATTCAATGCTACACCTCTTTTCTCTCCCCCAAGCGTCGCTCCGAAAAGACGTAAAAATAAAGCAAGTTAAAGAAAGCAAAACCAGCTCCATACGGCTCGTCAACAGCTGCTCATGACGGCTCGGTCCAGTTGACCTGCTCCACGACCTGGCCAGAGGAAGGGTGCGTAAAGTTGATGCGTAAGCCGCAGGCGAAGAGGCTGTGATATGTTAGCAATGTATCCAATATTCAATAGACCAAAAAAAAAAACGAAATACACTCGTGATCAAACTTACTCCTTTCACGCCAGCCACCCGCATAAGTTGAGTGGCGTCCTGTCCAGGCGCCAGGTCTGCTGACGAAATGGCCAGCAACTGCAGCTTTCTGTGACTTGGGCACGGCCGCCTGCAGGCCCACAGCCGAAATCGGTGCACCGCCAACATTGCGGAAGCGCGCCGTCGCCTGGACAGTGCCCTCGGCGTTCCGTTGCGTGCCCATGATGATCTCAAGGCCGTTTCCGTTGTAGACGGGGAATCCGGCAGGGGCAGAGGGGGAGGCGCCTGCTGGGCTTGCTGCTGTGCCGGCGGCGATGTAGAGGAAGAGAAGATGTCCACGGGAAGACCACTGGGCGCAGCGGCGGCGGGGGAGGTGTTGCTGCACTAGGGCCGGTCGAACCAAAGAGGTCCATGATGGCCGAGGCATTGGACGCGGGCGCAGGAGAGGCAGATGCCGGTGCCGGCGAGCCCGAACCGAAGCCGCTGCTGCCGCCACTGAGAATGTCGGCTAGCAGGTCGGCGTTGTTGTGCTGCGCGCCGTTGGTCGGAGAGGCTAGGGCCGGGGTGCGCTGTCGCCCATGAGGTCTAGCAGGAGGTCCTGCTCCGACGGCTTGACAATCTTGGACTTGCGGTTGGCAGCCTTGTTCGACTTCTTGGTCACGGCCGCCTCGCCCAGCACGCGCGACGACTCCTTGATCTGCGGCGGTGGCATCTTCTCAAGCACACCGCGGCGGATCTCGTCGTAGCTGAACAGGTTGCTGTACTCGACGGCGCGCTGCTGCACCTCGACGTCTAGGTTCGTCTGGTTCGCGAGCAGCATGCGCCGCACGCGCTCAATCTGCGACGCGTCCGAGAGGCGCGTCGTCAGCTTCATGAGGGCCGTCAGCAGGTACTCGGTGGTCACCTGCGTCGCGTAGCTGCTGTTGAAGATGGACGCGAACAGGTCGACAATGTCCTCCTCCTTGACCACCTGCACCAGCTCCTCCTCCTCGTACTGGCCGCCGCGCAGCAGCGCGTCTCCATACTCGCCAATGGACCACGCGGCAGCCTGCGTCAGGCTTTCCTGCGTAATGTCCTTTTTGAGGTTGGCGTACAGCTTCTGCACGGCGTACGTCTGCAGCTCGGGCGTCGTGGCCACCAGGCGGATAAACGACGACATGATGGGCTCCTTGACGTAGTTGCCGGCCAGCGACAGCACGCGCAGCATGGTGTCGACGTGCCAGCGCTTGTTGGGCGCAAACTTGTCGGCGGCAATGCCAATCTGGCTCGTCATAGTCGGCTTGAACTCGTTGTCGGCCACCTCGAGGAACGCCAGCAGCTCGCGGATCAGTACGCGCACGTTGCTCTCGTTGATCAGGGTGAAGCTGAGGTCGAGCGCGCGCCGCCGGATGCTGATGTCCGGGTCGCGCAGACAGTCCAGGATGGTGTTGCGGTGGCGCTGGACGGCGTTGGGCTCAATGGCCACGACCTTGATCAGCGTGTTGAGGGCCACATAGCGGATGTTGTTGTCGCGGTTGGACAGGAACTTGCCCAGGATGTTGACGCCGAGCACACGCAGGCCCGAGTCGGCCTCAATGTCCAGGATCGTGCGCACGGCCTCGTACAGGATCGAGTTGCCCACGTTCTTGGACGAGTCCGTGTTGGTCGCCACCTGCGCCAAGATGTCGTTAATCTGCTCGGTCGTCTGGGCGTCGCCGCGGGCCAGCACGCGCAGCAGGTGCAGCAGCTTGACCTGCAGGAAGGGGTCGGTGATGCCCGTCACGTCGTGCTCGGGCGCGTAGCCCGACGATGCAAGGCCCTTGAGCGTGCGCACCAGAGCCGGGACGAACTGGCGGAACTTTTCAATGATGCCCTCGTCGCCGCCGTCGGCATCTTCGTCCTCCTCGTCGGCCTCGCACAGGCTGGTAACCAGCGTCAGGCCGCAGAGCAGCACGCCGTGGTTCCGGTCGGACAGCAGGTGCGTGGCCTTTTCGAGAAAGTGCTCCTGGAGGTCCGGGACCTTGCGGCATATCCGCATGGCGCACAGCGCGGCCTTTCTCCGGATGTAGGGGTTGGAGGTCGATATGAGATTCTCGATTTCGGCAAACAGGTCTCGCGACATCTCGACCGACGCAATGTTGCCGAGCGTGCATAGTGCCAGGCCGACGACGTACTGGTTCGAGTGTGATAGGTCACTGTCTGGTCAGCGGGTTGTGTTCATCCTATCGTTTTCCATTTATCAAAGAGGCATATCGGGCACGCACTTCTTCAGCGAGTTTGTGACGAGCGTCAGCACCTCCTGGTTCTCGTCGAGCAGCAGGCTTGTTGCCAGGTGGCCCAGACGCTTGTCGGCGAAGCGTGGCGACGCGAGCAGCTTCAGACACTCGATCTGGCCAAAGTGTGTCCGCTCGCCGAGCGTGAACAGGTACAGCAGCTTTGCAACATTGTTGCGCCTATAGACCTGCGTGTCAGTAATAGTCCTCTGCTCGCTAGCCAAACAGCCCTCCTGGAGTCCACGCGGCGGTGGCTGCTCTCGTACCGGACGGTGTGGTCGTGGCTCTCCTCGCGGAAGCTGGCGCGAATGGCCGCGCTCTCCTTCTGGATCACGGCCCGCTCATCGGCGATGGTCTTGGCCGCCCGCACATTGCGGATAAACTGTTTTACTGCACGGCAGACGTGGTGTTAGCTTCGCTGGCATCCTCTCCCTAACCCTGTCGACGAGGCACGAGCACTTACAGGACGACATCGTGTGCTGAGGCGTGAGGTTGACGAGATGGACGAAATTAACGAATTGGCCTTTTTGGCCGCCTGCGGTGACGGAGCTGGCAGCAGGGCCTGGGCAGAGGGGTTCTTGTCGGTGGATGGGAGGTCAATGTGCCGATAAAGGCGTGCTCGAAACCGCGCTCGTGTTTGCCTGGCTGTGTCGTGTCCTCACGCCGGGAGACGTGATCGAAGCCGGGTTGTTGGTTGCGGGTGCCTGGGCGAAGGACAGTCGTTGCTTTTGGTGATGGATTGGGGCCTACACCTTTCAGGCCATTTAGGAGGTTGCGAGCACCAGGCCTGTAGAGGCTGGCGGCCTGTGAGTGGCTCGACGCCCTAAAAGGCCACCCAGCAGAGAGTAGGCGGGCAATGGTTAATCCAGACCGCCCCGTTGAGACCAACAGGAGCTCAGGGGTCGTAGTGGGGGACGGATGGGCACACGCGCTCGGATTAGCGCATACATGTATTATGTAAGCATGGCCTGGGCTTTTCGCCGCCATGCTTTTCTGCCGTCAGAATGTTTGACTTCAACGTCACTTCAACGACGTCCGCCAAGTCTATTCAGCCTCTTCTTTTCTTCCATTCTTTTTAGCACCCCACTCCAAAGCACCGTCGCCAAGATGCCGAAGGCAGAGGTCGGTTCGATCAAGCACCTCAGCAACCAGATGAAGGCCAAGGGCCTGACTCGTAAGTACTGGAGCTCTTCCTGTCTTTCCTGTCTTTCCTGTGTTCTTCGCCTTGTGACACCTGCTGACCTCTCCTCCTAGGGTTGCGATGGTACTGCCAGATCTGCGAGCGCGCGCTGCGCGACGAAAACGCCTTTAAGCAGCACACTCTCAGCGAGAGCCATGTGCGCAACATGCTCGCCGTGGGCTCGGACCCGCGCAAAGTCATCAACGAGTACTCGGACCGCTTCCTCAAGGACTTTATCCAGCTGCTACGCACCGGACACGGCGAGAAGCAGGTGCAGATCAACCACTTTTACCAGGAGTTTATTGCCAAGCGCGACCACGTCCACATGCATTCGACCAAGTGGTCGTCGCTCACCGAGTTCGCCAAGTACCTCGGCGCGAGGGCATCTGCCGCGTCGAGGAGAACGAAAAGGGCATCTTTATCTCGTGGATCGACACGTCGCCCGAGGCGTTGAAGCGACAGGAGGCTCTGCGGCGCAAGGAGGCGCAAGACCGGGGCGATGAGGAGTGGGAGCAGCGCATGCTCAAGGCACAGATTGATCGCGCGACACAGGCAGCTAGAGAAAAGAAGAAGCAAGACGGCGGGCCCGCGGACAATGACGAGGATGACGAGGAGGAAAAGGAGAAGAAGCACATGCTCCAGCGGGAAGAGGGCGCAAAGTGAAGCTGTCCTTCGGCACAGCCAAGCCGGCGCGACACAGTCGCCACCAAAACCGGCAGCCACCACCGCTGTCGACGAATCGAGTGCCGCAGCAGCAACCAGACGCTTCAACGGAGAAGCAAGAAGAACGCAAGGATAGCAGTGGCGATGCGTCTTCCGCAGCTGCAGCAACAGCCGAGGCGCCTACTGCGAGCAAGCCCATGTCGCTCAAGCTAGGAGGGCTGAGCAAGCCACAGCCAAGAATGTGTTTGCCGCGGCCAAGAAGAACGCACTCGGTGGAAAGTCCAGCGGCAAGAAGATTGACGTGCCTAAAAAGATGAGCGAGGCTGAGCGCATCATGAAGGAGGAGATGGAGCGGAAACGGGGCCGCGATTCGGGCGGAAGTGCGGGCTTCCGGTTTGGCGGGCCGCCGAACAAGAAGCCAAGGTTCTGAGGCTCTTGGTGATTGATTTGGGGGCGTATAAGGGTGTTTACGGAGCGTGGCCGGCGTGCCTACGAGGCGTCTTTTGGGGGTTATTCAAAAACTATACCACACATCATCTAGGGACCGGCGCTTTTCGTCTTTTGCTACTTTCATTCAATTTCATGTAGCTTTGCAGTGAACTTTTGATCGTCCCTTGCCGAGTGTCTATCCTCTGTCGTCTCCAGGCAGTACCAGCGCTGCAGCTGTCTTTTCGGAACCCTTTAAAAATGATCCCTTGAATTATAAAGTTTCTGTCCAAAATTAACGCCAGCCTAAAACTCCCATGTAGTTGAAAAACACATCGCTCGCTTTCGCGCCAAACAAATACGTATCGCGCCATCCCGTCTTTATCCTCTTGCAATCGCTTAGTCGGCCTCGGTTGCACTTCCATCACGTCTGCTCAAAGCATCGTTAGCAGGCATTCACAAAAACAGCACGCTCTGGTACCATCTGCCCGCTTGGGAGGGAAGGGAGGGTGGACACTCACGGTATGTAGACGATCCGGTGCTCCTCCTCGATTTGCGTCCGCACGTCGTCCGGCAGCTGGCCTGAGACCTTGAATGGCGTACACGCCGCGCACGTAGCCGTCCAGGCGCTGCCACCGCGCCACCCACGACTTGCCCGGGCTCGCCAGGGTGATGAGGCCCTCAAAGACCTGGCTGTGCAGGTGTCGATCTGTTCGGGGAGCCGGCGAGGTGCAGGAACTCTTCGCAGTTGGGGCAGCCCTCTTCACGGAAGCGCTGTGGCAGGGGGGCCGTGTGTTAGTTTCGTTGGCCATGTTTGCACTCATACTCTTCTTCCGCGGGTAAAAGACCTACCTGGAAGGTCATGACGATGGAGCAGACCATGCAGGCGCGCAGGTAGCGCTGCTGGCCGGTGCGACGTAGTTTTCCGACATGGCCGCTGGATGCACTGAGCTGTGATAAAGGGACGGTCTGGGGTTGTCGTCGTGTCTGGTGGTTTGAATCTGGCAAAGGACCTTGAAGAGGGAACGAGGTCCAAGTTGGCTGCTTATTTTTGGGAAGGCGTCTGGAGTATTTGCAGGGATGCACTAAACAGCCTGGCCCAGGCGAGTCGCCGCTAACAGTCTAGCGCTCAGGTACAGATCTGATACATGCATAACTGGGCTTCTATGCATTTATGCGATCTATCTGAAAGCCTTGAAAGAATCAAAAACTCCAAACGACAAAACACCGTGAGTATGATTGCGGTTGAATGTTGAATAGCAATATTATTTTTGTTTACTTTTAAAACAAAGGCCTCATTTCGTATTTTAAACTCCGTCATGGCCCAGAAGACCGACAAGACACGGCCGTGGCCGACACCTCACTGGCGCCCTCCGTTGCCGCCACCGCCAAAAGCAAAACATCCAAAGAACGCAATACGCGCGAGCTGTACAGCAGCACCATTGGCCGGCCGCCGTTTGCCTACGCCCGGATCGAGGTCGTGCACAGCTCAGCACCTCTGGGGAGTAGGACGGAAGCGATCAGGAGGCACTCGATGCCCTGCAGGCCCGGTCGTATTGCGATGCAGCCCTCAAGCAGTTCCTCGGCGCCACCGGCGCGGCCATACCCCTGGACCTGCTCAAGCTCGATGGCAGCGAGTTCTGGTGCGGCTTCCGCGCGAAGACCTCGGACTGTTCGCAGCAGCGCTTGCGGCATGGAAATCCCGTGTCACGGAGGGGGCTTCCACTGCGCTGCGTCTCAAGGCCTCGGGCAGCTGGCTCGGCAGCCTCATCGGGCGGGCTGAGCAGTCTTCTTTGTGGAAAGACGCTGCGACATGAGAGCATATAGCACGAGAGCGACGGCCAACTTCAGCAAGCCTCATAGCATCGCCGCCATCATGCAGTGTGGCCTCGCCAGCATGAGCCGGTGCGATGATGGAGTATGTCCCATTTTCACCGAAAATTTGTTTTCCATGTGGATTTTGGTGCCTTTGTCACACCAATGCAACAAAGCGTCATATATACATGCTGCATGAGTGACGAGAGGAAAAAGAGAAAGAAGCCCGGCTCTCGACACAAAAACCAGCGCGCGCTTTTCCCACGACAAGGCTGAGACGACAGTACCACGCAGCAAAATCAAAGATAATGCACGCATCTAGCACGCCATGCAGACAAGGGGCTCAAAGAACAGCCTCCATAAAAGACCAGACAGAAAGCACCAAGGAACGAAATGAACAGCGAAAAGATCTTGACGAGAATGCCGAATAAAAAAAAGCCAAAACATGCCAACACCCGTGACAAAAGCGCCCCCCAAAAATGACCGCCCAAAGCTCGCAAAAAAAAGATGAAAATAAACAAAACGCCTTTGCCCCAAATAGATGGACTCAAATGCTTTCCAGAGGTACGCATATACGCCCTTTCACTTTGTTGTTCAACCTTTTTTTTTCTTCTTGATCGCTGCTCCTAAACAAAAAAATTACCATCTTCTGTGTCCTTGCTAAATTTTCTTACACCAGCGACGACAATCATCGAGTTGTTTGCGTATGCCTGCAAGAAAGATGGTTAGCGTTGTCTAAACGAGGGTGCAGGAGCGTGCGCGCGCGACAATGCGCAAGGGGGATATCACGTACCATTGGGCGGATGTTGGGGTGTGGCACGGCGTCGAACTGGTTGAAGTTGAGCTTGTAGTCGGAGCCAATGTTGATGTACGCGCCGCGGTTCTCGGTCATGTCGCAGTACTTTGGTGCAGAGAAGACTGTACAGTGTGAGCAGGTGGGAGAGCAATTTAACAGCTTGACGTGGATAATGTCGGCAACGTGGATAACGTTGACAAACATACCTGTGATGCACTTTCCGTTGTGCTCTTCTCGTACCGTCCATGCGGACCCTCGTGAACTCCGGATAATGGCCTCGAGGCGTTCTTCTCGCAGAAGCGCGCCGTGAACGTCGGGGCCGAACTGCATGCCGACACCGCGCTTGCTAGGCCCCCGGCCGGGCTCTGTCTGGGGGTCCGTCCACAGCATCTCCATCATCAGGCCGGCCTGACCCGGCTGGCGCTGCTTTGTGACGGTCGAGCTTGCGGATGTCGTTGAGCGTGGACGTTGTCGTCGGAAGAAGAGGCCGCCGTGCAGGACAAAGAAATTGTCGCGATCAGGTGGCCAGGGGCAGGGCCGAGAAGCTCTCGGAGAACAGGCGGAAGACGCGCTCGTTGTACTTGGCTTTGCACTCGCCCTCGAAGCCGTAGGCGCGGTTCATGTCGTCGGTTCGTGGTTTGCCGCGGTTGAGGAAGAAGGCCTCGGGCGCCAGCCACTTGTTTGGCGTACAGCAGCAGGCAATCTCGGTGGACACGAGCCGCGGTCGACAAAGTCCCGTTAAACAGGTACCAGTGCTTCTCCGAGGGCGCGCCGTTGAGCCGGAACAGCTCCATCAGGTCAAAGTACTGGCCGTGCGTGTCGCCGCCACGGTCAGTGTTGTGTCGTCGGGTACGGCCACCTCCTTCATCGTCGGCTCGGCGTGCACGATCTTGGTCACGGCAATGATGAATCTGGTACACGTATTTCAGGTGGATCTTCTTGCCCGTCTTGAAGCGCTCCGTCATGTCTCGATGAAACTCGTCGCCCAGGCGCACAACCGTCGTAGTCGTCCTTGACCATCATTCGAGTCTACGTCGAGGCCCTCGGCCGCCGACGGCTCGTCGCCCACCTCGATCGCCTCAAAGAACTGCAGCTGGCGCACACCTTTTGGCAGTCGTCAGCTTGACTTGGCATCCTGGTTCGCTGGGTTGAGCTTGACGCCACGTCCGGAAAGTCCCCTGCAGGGCGTCTCTTGGCTTGAGGATGGCGGCCGAGGCCAGCGCACGGCGGTAGTAGGCCTTGACGAATTTGGGGTCGAGCTCGATGGCCTTGGTGGCGTCCGCAATGGCGTAGCCATAGGCCTCCGTCTTCAAGTATGCCTGAGAGAGGGAGCGTGTTAGCAGAATTCCGGGGAGCAGGGAGACAGGCCAACGGGCGGGAGCTGCCGCCGACGCACCTGTGCACGGTTCGCAAGTATGTTGGCTCGCCGTCGTCGAGTTCGATGGCCTTGGAGTAGAGCTCGATGGCGGCCGGCCAGTCGTGCTTGAGGAAGGCCTGGTTGCCCTCGTTCTTGGCGGCCAGGGCCGTTTCCTTGTCCGTCGCCATGATGCGCAGCCGGGCAGAGCAAACCCGATATGCACCGAACTTATAAGATACGGAGGCGGTATATACGGCTCGCTGCAGAGAGGTGAAGATGCTGGCGGGGGCTTTTTGGCTGCTGGCGGAGGACGTGTCAACGTCTGCGGGACGATGCGGCCGGGAGAGGCGAATCGGAAGCCGGTTTCTGGTCAGAGAAAAGAAGAGGCTCGCCGGGGACCGTAAAAAGCTGTTTGTGCGAAAATCGGGGCGCGAGTTGCGGCGTGAGTGGGCGACGAGGAAAAAAAGAAGAGAGAAAAATGCTGGTGATTTATTAGGCGCTCGGCGAAATTACAAGGGCACGCGGACGATGCCAGTGTGGCGAGAGGTAGTGCGGTAGTGTGGGGAGGCGACGCGAAGCCGCCCGAACGTTCTCTTGCCCAGCACCGAGGAGGCGGCCCCTAGCGAGGCTAGACAGTCGCACGAGCTCGCATACAAGCATGTGACGGACACAAGACCATATTATGCAGCAAAGGGGATCTGCGGGCGAGGCCTGCTGTAAATAACGGCCTAGCGCCCTAGCGTACCTGTATGTAGCCTCTGCCAACTTCACCATCAACAACAGCGACAGCACCGACATCCCACAGCTGCCATCGCATCCCCAGGGCCGCACACATGGCAGAATCAGGCGCATCGACGAGCTCGGCGCTCGTGCGCAAGCGGACCGACACAGAACTGATGCCGCCGCCGCCGGCAGCCAAGCGCATCCAGCGGCCAAGACGGTCCTCGACAAGACTCGTACACGGACGGCTGTCCAAGATTATTGCGCGCGACTTCTTTCCCGGGCCTGTCGAGTCAGAAACACAAAACGACTACCTCAACGCACTCGAGTCCAAGGACGCGGCATGGATCAGCAGCGCTGGCAAAGCGCCTTCAAGAGGGCCATGACGCCCGGCCGCCGCGTCGAAAGACGTGCAGACGCCTCTCTCCAGCCACCCTGGACGGACGGCCGGGCGAGACGCCGCAGAGCTTTGTGGGAGATACGCCAGCGTCTGTTGTCTCGGTCAGCACGACATCTCGGCGGCAACGGTCGCCGTCGCAGCAACGACGACAGCGGCCAAGCCCGGCCCCGACTTGAACATCAGCCTCGGCGCATACCAGATAAGTACACCAGCGAGGACAACGAAAGTTTCTACAGGCTGCTCGACAAGCAGAACCAAAAGGGCGGCCGAGAAGCACGCCTGGCTGTGGAACGGTAACAAGCTGCGTCCAAGATGCAGCTGAAGCAGAAAGAGGTGCAAGACCGGCTGCTTGCGTCAGGCACGGGCCTGGTCGACGACGGCTACAAGAAGGACCTCTTGGCCATCCAGGACCCGCTTGGACCGCCTCCGCACCGGAAACATGGAAGACGGCGGCCAAGAAACGCCGCTCATGTTTCTGCTCTGATCCACGCCAGGTGGAAGGCCAGGCAGAGACCGTGGCGCAGAAACGGCAGGCCGAATCGCTTGCAGCGCCGAAGGCGATTGTTTTAGCGCAAACACCGCCGGCTCCCCGGCGGCTAGTCGGCTCTTTCGGTCCGATTGCAGGCAAGCAACAGCAGGAGCGCAAAAGAGTGACAGAAGCCGGCAGAGGACAGCTCGGTGAGCAGCGCAGCATCACCGCCGTCGCCCCTACGCTGTCTGCGGTGGCGCGACGCCGATTGTCGGCAAGCCGCGCGGCGGCATCGATGCCGAACCTCAACAGCAGGTCTCTCCGGGATCAACCATGGCGGCGAGACTCCACCCTGCCTCCCCCGCCCACTTCCCGCCCCTCCCCCTCCCCCCCACGGACCACCCACGCCGTCATAGCGGCTATTGCCTTTTGTTCGACGATGAAGAGCCTAACCCGGTTCGCAGAAGCCCCCGGGCCATGTGATAAAGCACCCCTTACGGGCAGGGGTGGACGGCAAACACTCGAAAAACCCCTTACCAGGGCTCCCAGGAGCAAAAGCCCCGGGGGGAGGGCCTGCACCACCGCATGCGTCCCCGATGCGTCCATTGCGCAGAGCCCAAGCGGGGACGTCTGCACGCATTGGCATGATCGGGGGCCCCGGGGCCAAAGCCAACCCCGGCCCTCGCCGTACCCTCAATAGCCCCCACGCGGGTTCTCGGGGCGGCTCCTGACTCCGGCCGGGCAGAGACTCTGGAGACAACATGACTGGCAGCGGAGGTAGAGCCAGTAACAGCACCCGGTAACGGGACGTCCCCCCATTTGCCCGGACCCCAAAGCGCCCAAAGCACTGGCGCGTATTCTCGGGGCAGGCCCAGAGATGTGATATTCGGCATTCAACGGGGCGGGAGGAATGGGGCCAAGGCTGTTTCCAAAGGGAAAGCAGAAGGGCAAGGGCCTGAGAGAAATGAAGTCCATGTCGCAGTAAAGGGCCGTTTGGGCATACACATGTTGTTGTTTTAGCGTTTTTTTGGAGTTTACACGGAAACATATGATACCCCAGGCTACTTCAAAATCAAAATATTTCTAAAACAAGGAATTAATTACAATTCAGACGTTACAAGTAGTGCAAGTGTGTGACTGTTTTAATGCGAGATGTCGTGGTTCTTGGAGCTGCTGTTGCGTGGCTGTCTAGGGCCGGACCCACTTTTAACAGACGTCACCTCAAAAATTTCAGGGAGCTTCTAGAGCTTCACTTCACGGAAAATCCGTAGCATCGACACCCAGACGCGATTTTTAGCGGCACCACGCTACCATTGCCAATGCGGTAAGCCTTCCGCTTTTTGCTTCTCCTTTTCTTTTTGTCGCTTGATTCAACTGCACGCCCAACCTACAAATGCGGTTCCTCGATCCATGGCCGCCAACATTGTCGGCGGGTTGTCAAGGCGCCTCGCGGAAATGTCCGGCGACAAAGCATGCCGCATTGCGCACAGGCGCCAAGCTCGCTCAACCTATCCCTGCCCGACGCCCGATGGACCATAAGAAGGCGTCCTCCTCGGAAGAGGCCCAGGGCCGAAAAACTCAGCGGAAAACAGCACACCGTCCCCAGGATCCGGGACACCTGCTCCCTCTTCCCCGGCAGCTTCAGCACCAATTGACCATTAAACAGCGAAGCAGAGACGGCACAAAGAATGATGCCAAGGAGCCTTTATCAGCGCAAGCGACAGAAACTTGCCAGTGCAGCCAGAAGAGCCGGTGCTGCCCCACATTTATTATTCGCCGCGCCCAGCTTCCGGTCCACAAGGCCGCCTGTCCGGATACGAAATGTCGCTGAGCCGGCAGGCCCGAGTGGTGGACCTTCAAAACTGCATCCGCTCGACCCCCGGTTGAAGCAGCAAAACACACAAACCCTCGCAGGCCGCGCAAATGCCGCGTCTCCGGAACCGACCCCGTCTGTCTCTGCCGCTGTTGCGCCCAGCATCGAAGCAGGGCATTTCAGCAAGGCCGCTTGGAGGAGGCCGCCCGTCGAGGCCTCGCGGTGGAGGATCCTGTCTCAGAGCCACATCCGGAGGTTGTCGTCGAGAAGACGTTTGTGGCTGATGGCCCCAGTGCGCGCACGAACCGCCACAGCGTCGAAAACGGTCGTGGAGCAGCCGCAAAGGAAGAAGAAAATAAGACCTGTTGGTCGCAACCTTGGAGACCAGAGGCACCTCAGCACCCAAATGTCGTCTTCGGCAAACACCACAGAGGCTAGCGCACCTCCTTGAGTCCGCCCCTGACTTCGACAAACCGGTGGAAAACACAACTCTCAGAAGCGTGGCCTTTGAGCTCAGGGAATCCAAGGTGCCAGCCAGCGGGTTGAGCCGCATCTGGAATAGGGGCGGAGCCGCAGCTCGGCGGCGCGTTGGAACCGAGACCATCAGCCGTGGCTTTGGTGGTGGCAGCGGCGAATAGCGGCTCGGTCATGCTCAGCGCTGGGAAAACCTCGAGCGTCTGGTCTCGCGGCTGTCGCGCATGCGCGGTGCGGCCCTCAAGCTCGGCCAGATGATGCAGCTTCCAGGACGCCAAGATGCTGCCGGCGCTCGCTCCCAAGAAGTGCTGCAGCGCGTGCAGGACGGCGCCGACTACATGCCTGCATGGCAGCGCGACCGTGTGCTGGCGGCGAACTTGGCGCCGATCTGGCGCGCGCTGTTCAGCGAGTTCGAGAGAAGCCGCTGGCTGCCGCGTCCATTGGTCAGGTGCCCACGCGCCACGCTCGCATCAATGGCGCAGCCGTGGCCGTCAAGATCCAGTTCCCCGGCGTGGCCGATCAATCAACTCCGACCTCGACAACACTGGCATGCTGCTGACAGCGACGCGCATGCTGCCGCGCGGCTTGTACTCGCAAGACGATTGCAACACTCGCGCACAGAGCTGGCGTGGGAGTGCGACTACGAGGCGTGAGGCTGCGTGCGCCCAGCGGTTCCACAAACTGCTGGCGGGACGCCGGCGAGACCGGGACGCCTACCTCGTGCCCGCACAGTGTTCCCCGAAGGCGTCGGGCAAGCAGGGTCCTGACCATGTCCTTTAATGGGTGGTGTCGGCGTGGAACCAGAAGTCCGGCGCTCGGACCTGTCGCTAGGAGCAGCGCGGAACTTGGATCGGCACGCAGATTTTGCGGCTGCTGTCTTGCTGCGAGATCACGCAGTTCCGCTTTATGCAGACAGACCCCCAAACTGGAACCCAACTTTTTTGTACAATGCGAGCACGAGCCGCTGGAGCTGCTCGACTTTGGGCGCTTCACTGCGGCGAAGTTACCACGGCCGAGTTTGTCGACCAGTACGTGCGCCTGCTGCGCCCCCGCGGCCCAGTCGGACCTCGAGTGCGTGCGCACCCTGTCGCAGGACCTAGGCTACCTGACGGCCGGCCTAGCTACCTTGAGGGCCAGACCGGCCATGCTGGACGGCACACGCAGTCGGTCATGACGCTGGCCGAGCCTTTCCGCGCCGCTGCCCGCCCCGCAAGGTGTACGACTTCCAGGACCAGACCATCACGGACCGTGTGCGCTCGTTCATTACCCCGTCATGGTGCGGGAGCGCCTGAACACCTCGCCGCCCGAGGAGACATACAGTCTGCACCGCAAGCTCAGCGGCGCATTCCTGCTGTGCGCACGGCTGGGCAGCCGCGTGGCGTGCCGGGGCATAGTTCGAGGACAGCCTGAAGAAGATGGGCTGGACTGAGGGCGGGATGCAGCAGCTGCATCCAGTCTTTGTACATGTACGAATTTCGTATTCATTTGATAACAACAACCCACGCTGCTCATGGCATCATAGTGTATTATATAACTCATTCCATCCTATATATAGAAGACACGCTGTACCAATATAAGTGATACAGAGGCCGAAAAGCAGCATGTCTAATAAAACGGTAAAATAGAAACGCCGGCCCAGTGCTTTTGTGCTTCATTCTCATCGTCTATCCCCGCATCTCAGCCACGGCGCGGCATCGGCATCTCGCGCGCGCTCGCGGCGGTCCTGTGCCTTCTTGCGCCGGCGCTTCGCATGGCCTTGTCGACCTGAACTGGTTCTGTCATGCCCGCAAACTTGCCCACCAGCAGCCGCTGCTTCTTCTGCCGCGACTTCTTGAGAAGTACGGCATCTTGCCCTCGCGCACCAAGTCCCGCTCGCGCTTATTTGTGCTCGTCCAGCACCGGCCTGAGTCTTTTCCCGCGCCTCGCGGTCCTTCTTGCGCGCCTCCATCGACGTCAGAGTGCGCCGTAGCGCCGCCGCTCGCGCTCGGGCCGCCTCGCCTTGGCCAGGCTCGTGGCATTGCGGCCGCGCTTTCTTTTGCGCTCCGGCCTTGGCCAGCCGCTCATGCTGCTGAATGTCCTCGCGCATCTGCGCCATCTCGCTGTCGCGGTACTCGTCCAGAAAGGCATAAGTTGCGCAGGGCGCGCAGCTCGTCGGCGCGCGACGGGCTGCTCCGCCATGGACGCCAAGAAGAAGCGCGGGTCGCGCGAGCGGGCTTCGGACGACTTGACCGAGACACCTGCAATGGTGGCGTCGCCGCTTGTCCAGTCACGGCCGCGCTTGACGGCAAACCTGCTCGAACATCTCGGTGGGCGCGTTGCTTGTGCGCGCGGGTGGGTTTTGCTGGCTTGGACGACTTGCCGGAGCGGTCCGTCTTTCCACGAGACCGGGTCTTCGCCGTGCCCTTTTCCTTTCGTTCCTGGCTTATCGGTAGCGGCGGCGTTCTTCTTGCCTTGCTCTTCTTTCCTGCTTCTTCAGGACTTGGCCGAATGTGAGGTTCTCGGTGGGACGACTGGCGGTTCTGGCTCAGACTGGGCTCGAGCTCCTCCTCGGTCTTCCTGGCCCTCTTCCTCCTCATCCTCGTCTTCGTCATACTCGTCGTCCTTGGTGCGCCGGATCCCCACTTCGCTCTGATCACTGCCGCTGCGATTCTTCCCATCGTCATGGGCCTGGCGGCTGACTTTGCGGTTCCCACATCGGATTCCTCGTCGCTGCTGTAGCTTCTCCAAGATCTTGGGCTGCTTCGTCGAGCTCGGTTATCAGGGGCCGGGCGGCTGGGCTTCCTTTTTCTCGAGTCCATGCTTGCGACGACGGTGATTGCTTTGGTGATAAGTTGACAGGCTGAGAAAAGAGAATGGCTTTTTTGTGTAACAACCCAGTCGCAAACGAACAGCTTACAGTGGTATAGTTTGTAGTTGTCGAAAGCGGTAGTAGGTACTGTCTGGCCTTTCAAATTTCGGAGACGAAGGGGCGACTGTGTTGATATAAAATTTGCGAGTTTAACTGTTCAAAACACGTTGATGTTTGCAAGGAAGGAGCGATGTTGCTAGCGCCGATTACTTTTTCTATGGCTGGCAATTTTTCATCTCAGCCTGGCCGGACACAGCCAATCACCAGCCCCTTGCGACAGAGGCTCTGGATTAAAGCGAAAAAGACCCCAAAGCGCCAAAATGAGCTTTTATTTTTTCACCCCATCAACAGCCGCATCGTGGTTGACATCCAGATCCTATTTTCAAGCCAATTATTTATCTAGACAACTTGTGCCAGCGACACGCCTCTTTGGAACGCATCTTTTGCCTCTTAGTCCTCATCCTTACGGTCAGGCGGCTATCTTACTGTCTCTGGCAGCAGCTATGAGCCAGTCTTTCTTAATCGAGGCCATATCGCTCACTCAAAAGTTGCTTGTATCGACAGGGCGACCAAGGCGTCCCGTGTCACAGCGGCACACTGTTCATATGTCGCCAGGATCCGCAAGGCATTTCACATCCCAGCCAGCCTGTTTAGCCGCTTCTTCCAAGACACCATCTTCTCTTCCAAAGAAGTCGAGGCGGCTACGAAGACCATAGAACCCCGAGGCACAAAGGTCATCGAGCCAGTTGGCCTTTCCACGAGGCACGGGCAGCCGAGTCGCCACATCCTCCACCCTGCCAAGGGAGGGCCAACGCGTCTCCAGATCTTCTTCTTCTTCTAACAAGAGGTCGGAGCGGCGACGGCTCCCGCCAACGTTCCTTTTCACGGTCCGGCTCCAGCTTTGGCAACAATGGCAATCAACAAAAGACCCCGGCAGTCGTGGGGTATCGACGGGAGTGAACGGAGGCAGCAGGCCACGCTCCGTTTCCCAGTGCCAAGTCCGGTGGTGTCCCCGAGCCCTCGCCTGCGTATCTCGAGCAGGCACATTGCGGCTCGCAGCGTCTCGACACGGCACAGCCGCTGCTCATTGTCGTCGACCTCAACGGTACGCTGCTGTTCCGGCCTGACGGCCTCCACCAAGCCCAAACATTTTGTGCGCCGGCCACACGCCTTTGTCTTTATGGACTACATGATCAAGAACTTTTGGGTCGTCGTGTGGTCGTCTGCACGCCCCGACAACGTTGCGAGCATGTGCCGCAGCCTGCTTCGCGACCAGGCCATGCAGAGCGTCGTCGCCGTGTGGGACCGCAGCCGCTTTGGGCTCACGCCCACGGACTACAACAAGCGCGTGCAGTGCTACAAGCGGCTGACGCTGCTGTGGGAGGATCCGGCTGTGGCGGCGTCGCATCCCCAGTACAGCACGGGTGGCCGGTGGTCGCAGGCCAACACGGTGTTGATTGATGACTCGCCGGAAAAGGCGCGCTCGGAGCCTACAATTCCATCACGGTGCCCGAGTTTGTGAACCAGCCGGGGCTGTATGACAACATCCTGCGCGGGTGCACGACTACCTTAACGAGCTCTGTTTTCCAGTCCGACGTCAGCGCATTCATGCGAGCGAAACCCCTTTACACTAATCACAGACACGGACGGCGTTGAAGAGCCAGCAGACAGTCTGGCGTCCTTGTATGCAAAGAAGCAGAAGAAGAGAGAAAAGGCTGCGGCACGCAATCAGCCGGACCAGACGGCCAACTAAAGTACGCACAAACACGGCTTGGTATGAGAAACAATGTACGATATACGATGCATGTAGACACAATGGGAGGATCCATCAGGTTGGTGATGGCAACAGGGCACACAGCACACAAGACATTCGAGTAGCAACAGCAGAGTATGGAAAGGAAACACAAAGGTTGTTTGCTTCATGCATTTGTATTTCGTTTTGGTTTTTTTTGTTTTTTCCGTTTCTTGATATCCTGTGATATACGTAAGAAACATCAAAACGTCATCCTGGCCCAGCCTAGCTGCATACATACACATAACGCGTGTTTAGACATTGTATTTTGATTTCCAGACCAACCCAGTCCAACCCAATTCATTACAAATTCGTGAAATTCCTCCGCTCTTCAAACACACACCGCCAGGGGCGATCCGCTTATTTGAAGACCTTGCCGTCGGCGTGGGGGTACTCCTTGCCGTTGACAATAACGGGCTTCTCCCACGACCACTGGGCCTCAAGGTAGGCGCGGTCCTCCTCCTTGGTGGGGTCCAGCTTGGTGAAGGTGTAGCTCTCGTAGTCGGGAGCGACGTCGAAGACGGGCAGGTAGTCCTCGCCGCGGATGACAAAGGCACCCTCAATGACGGAGTCGTTGTTGACGCCGTAGACGGACGCACAGCCGAAGAGGTACTTGCGCGAAGCCTCCAGACGGTTGTTGAAGCCGCCAATCAGGTTGTTGGACATGAAAGTCAGCGTCAGCTCGTCGTTGTACTTGTACACGACCTTCCAGATCGAGTACTCGTCGAACTTGCAGTTCTCCCAGAACCACTTCAGGGCAACGGGGGTGTCGTTGTTGAGTACTGGCGCTTCCACTCGTCAGGGGAAATGTGGCGCGGGGCAGCAGGTCGCAGGGATGCTTGGGCTTGGGGGCCTCAGCAGCAGGCTCCTCCTCCTCGGCGGCAGCGGCCTTGGGGCAGCCAGCAGGCTTGGGGGCCTGCTTCTTGGGGGCATCAGCCTTCTTGGGAGGCACGTTGAGCAGCTTGGGCTCGTCATTGTAGACGGCCGGGGGAGCAACGCTCGAGTAGATCGACTGGTTGTAGACGGTCGAGAACCAACGGGTGGTGTTGGGGAACTCCTCGCGCCACGCCTTGCCGAAGATCAGCTGCAGGCCGCGGGCAATGATGCTGGCACTGAAGATGTCGGCAACAGTGATGCGCTCGCCGACCAGGAAGGTGTTGTGGAGCAGGTGCTCCTCAGCAACGCTGATAGCCTTCAGGGCAGCCTTGGAGGCATCGTCGACGGCCTTCTTGTTGTAGGGAACGCGGCCCAGGAGGGGGCCGTACCAGTCACCGAACCGAGGCAGGACCTCGGTGTTGAAGAAGGACATCCACTTGAGGATGTTGGCGTAGCTGGGGTGGTGTTAGTAAAGCATTTCTCCACGATGCACTCAATGTCTCAGTAGGCAGCATCACTGCAGCCAAAAGAAATGGGAGAGGAAAAGGTTTAAACTTACTCCTGCTTGTCTTGCCGAGGAGAGTGGTCTTCTCGTTCTGGGAAGCGACTGTAAGACGGTCAGCGGTCTGTTGCTCATGAAGCAAGTGATGGAGCCAACCAAAGTGAGAGCAAAAGAAAAGGAGAAAGAGGTAACGCAAAATCAGAAGGTAGAGTATATCAACACAAAGATTCAGACAGGATAACTGTATAAATGATTGTCTATATCATCATTGAAGCGTCCGGCATTGCCACGAGAGGTTGTGCCCTCAAGGCACAAACAGCAGAGGGTAGGGGCAGGAAAACAGGCGCGTTGGGCAGCAAACACATACCGTAGATGTAGATGGCAATGCACTCCGACAGGACGAAGCCATCAGCGCCAACAAAGGTGGGGATCTTGCCCAGCTTGTTCAATTGCTGGTAACTGCGGGGCCAGCAGAGGCCGGGATGGTCTCGACCAGCTCGATATCGAGGTTGTTGGCCTTGGCCACAGCCAGGATGCCCGTGGTGCGCGGGTTCTCCTGCATATTGCGATAGGTGGTCAGCCTGACATGTCCACTCCAAAGACGAGTGGCAAGCAGAAGACAGACAGAGCAAACGCATGAACGACGACGCAGGCGGCAGAGAGCAGAAAAAAAGCGCCCAGAGCACATGGAAAGAACAGTAAAGCAGTCCGACCAAAAAACGAAGCAAGAGAAGAAGAGAACAGAAAACAGGGGGGAAAGGAGAAAAGAAGAAACCGCGGCAGAACGAGAAACACGCAGTGCCAGGATCGAGCCAAAAGCCGCTCGCCCACAGAAACTCAATGCTGGAGCAAACTCACAAGGAAACCGTAGAGCTTTCCGAACGACATGGTGAGTGTGATGCGGGTGGATGGTCGGGGGAATAGGGTGGTGATGTTGCGGTTGGAGAGAAAAGAGAAGAGAGAGGGGGAGAGGAGAAAGGAGGGAGAGGACAAGTTTTTCTCGTCGCAAAAAAAGTCCAGGGAAGGAGGGATGGGACAGGCTGGGTCTCGTAGTGGGGTTCGGGGGAAGACTCATGAAAAGGGCCAAAAAAAATTTACAGTACAGGCAAAAAGCAGCCAGTGGTGGGACGTGGGCGCTGCCATTGGCCAGTGCGGTTGGTACAGAAACAGCAGGATGTAGCTTCCCTGTTCTGCCCCTTCCTGCCCCTTTGGGACACCGCCTTGACGTACCTGCCACGATGGACAGTGTCACGTGATCTTTCGCGGCAAAAATCTTAGTGCAATTGAATTTTTGACCACTGACCCGAGAAAGCTGACCACATCTGAACGTCCCACGGCATCGCGACCGACCAACGACGAGCGAAGCGTCGCCAGCAATCCGTGACGTCCCAGAACTTGGACCAATTGCAAAGAGGCTGCCTTCTTTAGGAGCTTCGTGCCATTGGGACAGCCTCAGACTATCTGCGTCTCGTTTCCAACGACACCTTTCTATCTTTCTCGAACTCGCTTCTTTCTATCTTTTTTTCTCTCCTTTTCCCGACCAGCATAATGGCGAGCTTACGCACGGGCCTGCTATCGCAAAAGGCCATAGCCGCCTGCAGCTCACGTCAACTCCTGCAGCTTGAGCGCCAGTTCTCGCTCCTCCGGGTCAGCTCAGCACACATCGACGCGGGCAAGGCCGCTGGCAGCCAGGTTGTTGCCCAGAAGAGACATGCGACGACGATACACCGCGACGACAAATTCAACGCGGCAGCCACGACGTCTAATATATTCCAAAGCGACGCTGAGATGGATGCGCTGCTCGACAGCCTCACCACCGACGGCATCCCCAAGCCCCTCCCCAAGGATACGGATGCAGGCGACGAAAACGCATCCTTTGACGGCGAGTCCAGCGGCGGGTCTGGCCGTGGCTTCCGTCGTAGAGAGGCCAATTCGGGCGTTTTCCAGTTAGAAGGCTTTGCACGCTCGTTGCCCGTCTCCGCATCATACTTTACACGGCAGCCCACGTTCAACGACAACCTTATTCGCCTGCAACAGATCTACCGCAAGTACGGCAGCCTGCCGTTGGCCGAGTCCAACGAGGTCAACCGCATCACCTGGCACACGCTGAAGGACTTCAAGTCGCGCACCGGCGAGGAGATTACACCGGCAGAGTACAAGCGGTGTTTGGCCATGGTCAAGAAGCTTCACCGCATCCACCCAAGACTCAAGCCAGCCGGTATCAACGAGGTGATCCTTCCGTTTGTGCGCACCATCCACACGGTGGACACGCAGGTCAAGAAGAAGATTCTCGACCGGTTTGGCCGTGCTCTCGGTGTCGGCCGCCGTAAGACGTCTACTGCTCGCGCATGGGTGGTTGAGGGCACCGGCGAGATGATGGTCAATGGCAAGAGCCTGACCGGCGCGTTTGGCCGCGTGCACGACCGTGAGAGTGCCCTGTGGGCTCTGCGGTCAACAGACCGGACGGATAAGTACAACGTCTGGGCGCTGGTGGAGGGTGGCGGCACGACTGGCCAGGCCGAGGCGCTGACGTTGGCTGTTGCTCGCGCATTGTTGATCCACGAGCCTGCGCTGAAGACCGCGTTGCGGAAAGGTAAGCATATTCTTTGCACTTTCATGATTCTTTTAGTTTTTTTTTTTTTTATATTTTGCATCTTGCCTCAGACAACGCATACTAACATCACTCTACCCTCGCAGCTGGCTGTATCACGCGCGATGCCAGAATGGTGGAGCGCAAGAAGCACGGCCGCGTCAAGGCGAGAAAGAGGCCTGCGTGGGTCAAGAGATAGTGTGCGCAACGGGTGGCGCAAAAGGCGCAAACACGCAAACATGCGAGCGCACATGCGAGCGCACATGCAGTCATGGGAAAACCAAACGCACCAAATGCACGACAGCAGCTCGTCCTATCGCAGTTGTGCCAAGTAAGTTTCTGGGCATGGGCCTGGATAAACGGCATGCGGCAACAATGGGCCACGTGGGTATCGCCACATCCGTGTCTCTTGTCTCTGTGGCGTGCACGCAACACGCCCCACGTACTCGTCATCTCAGCGAGTTTGTGGTCTTGATCCTAAACGATGGCATTTGTGTGTATATTTTGTACGATCAGGCTTAGAAGTGGTTCTTTTGGTGGTTGAACGGAAGAACGAGCGGTTGTCAACTCAAATCACAGCGAACATATGAAAATCAAAATGAAACAAAAAGTCAAAGCATAAGCAACTTGTCGTCTTTGTTATTGGTATGCCTGCGCCTTTATGCCTTACGCGCTGCAACGGTACCGCCTCGAGATTCTGTCATTGTCTCGTTATCTCGGCGACCTCCGTAAACAAGCTTACTGAATGTGCCGTTCATGTCATGGCACGAGACACGGCATCCAATAGCAGGCCCAACCTTGTCTGCCCTCCCGTATATCATCTGCCTTTTGGCGGCGTCTCCGAGGCACATTTTAGCCCCTTTCTCCGGTTCATATTAACTTGTCACTTTCTGGGCCGACCGGGGTCTGTTTCGTGTGCTTCCAGAAGCACCACAGGACGGCCTGAGATATGCGTTCCCACATGGCCATCCCGCATCCCACACACGCACGCTACTACTCGTTGCAAAGCGGCCGGCTTTTATCAGTCAAGGATAAGGGCGGCTCGAGGACAAGGCTAAGGATGGATATCGGCTCGGTAGCCTCTTCCGGTGTTCATGGTTCATTTTTTATGTTGGATATCATCAACATGGCAGAGTATAATCAAGCGCAGCCTTTTGGAATGGTTCACCGTGCTTTTCTATTATATACTGCAAGCCGAGCCTGCTGGATTGTCTTACGGGTATCCAGATAAACGGGCCTTTTGTGTATCTGCCAACTTTGCCTCTTGTAGGATCCGACTTTTGAGTGTTCTTTTCTCCAATTTTCCTTTTCCATCTTTGCGCAGATCCCGAACCATGTAATATTAGCTTTGTCTAAAACCGCAGCGGGGGTCTCGTTCAGTCTTGTTTCTGTCTTTTTAATAAATAAAAGGAGGGATTACGCTGATATGTGGCACAATACCTTATGCTCAGATCCCCCAACCGCAGCCACAACAACTTGGCAGAAAAATTTTTGTGCACCCAATTGACAGTCTCTTTTCAATCTACCTTTTATTTAAAAAACAGCCAAGAGGTTGTTTTGTCGGCACGAAGCCGTGTTTTGAGGGTACAAAAGGTACGCTAGAAAGTCCATCGACTTAACTATACTGATCTAGAAAGCGGGAAATATTGGGCGTACAAGCCTGCACGAAATATCACTGCATATATGTATGTACAGAGCACCCAGCTTCGACACCATGTATTATCTGATCCAGTTCTACAAAGTTATCTGGAAACGGCCATTTGTGAGCCGAGCCGTGGCCAGAATGAGACACTTATTCGGCAGCTAGCAGCCCGAAACCCGGATTCGGAGCTCGTGTATAGATGAAGATGGATTGTGGGTTTTAATAGAGAGTCCATTCTCGTTCACTTTCCTTAAAAAACGGTGACACTCTGGGGGCTTCTGCCGTTCTATTCGTATAGTACTATTAGTTTTTTTTTATATAAATACATATGTCTCCTGAAAATGTACGCTGAGGTAAAGTACTGCATCCGAACAAAATCCAAATGTATGCACGCAGTTCTGACTTGCATTTTCTATATAGAGTCCGCCTTTTTCTGTTTACGGAGATCACGTCTGGGTGCAGTAGCTGTTTTGCGTTGTGTTTTCATGCCCTGCATATATGCTGTCATCTTAAGCAAGGGTGACGACGCCATATCAGTTTATTTACAAACACCGATTAGAATTAAAGCATGAATATGAGGAGAGGTTGAGTCCTCACGTCATAAATCAATATTGCAGAGCGCCCAAGGAAACGGTACCGAAGAGCCCAGGGGCCAAAGGTTAAAACATTAATAACCAGAATGTGTGTAGAGACTACCGGTTCGATGTCGCCCCTCGAAAGCATGAGTGAAGGAGATCCAGTCACTATGCAGGATGCCGTCAACAATCTAAATGAGCACCGTACTGTGTCAGAGCGCATTGGTGTGCGCAAGGAAAAGGTCCTTGCTGTTGCTGATCAAGCCTGATGTAAGACGTATCCGCACTTGCTTCTGGGGCGTCGTGTCTGATCATAGTATCGAAGGTCTGGCGCAGATGTGCGGCGCATCGTCGTGCATCGCTGCATGCATTGTACATCGCCTCATTATCCCGAATCGCTCGAACCCGGATCCCTGCTTTTCGTCCCAGCCATTGAAAAGAGATGGGACGGATGAGACGTCGCCATGGCCTGTTCCAAATAGAAATACATGCATCAGATAAGACGCGGCAAGATCAATACACGCGAATCAACTCTTGGATTCTCCTCAGGCGAGAAATATACAAGATATAAAACTAGAAGAGCAAACAAATATTTTTCCCTTTTTGTCTTGCTTGTCTCCTATTAAAAAAACCCAGGCATGAGGCTTGATAGCTGTTGCATGCGTCTTTTTGGGCCCCTTATGATTTCTCATACGACGTGCACGTAGATCCGTCAGCTGCCAGAAGGGTATATTTTCGATGCTAAGGACTTCTCGAATCTCCGTAAACACACGCACAAAGTGTTTCAACAACCAAAGCTTAACCGGGGCACGGACATTGACGGGCGGCACAGAGGCTGCTGAGCGAAGCAGACGACCATTGCCATCAGTCAACTTTGTGAAAGAGAGAGAGAGAGAGAGGTGAGAATAAAAAGAAGTGGGATATATCGCAATATACAATGCCGGAGGAAAAAACCAGTTGAAGTTGAACCCATGGTTTTGTATTGGCACGGTCCCGTGTCCCACGGCCCCCGGCCGTGACAACGTGGCATCTTCTTCTAGAAGATAAGCGAGAGACGACGGTTTACTCAGTTTCATGATTCTTTGGTCGATGCAGGAGGACGCAGACCACAGGGTAGACGTAGGACAGGGCATTTTATTAAGCCATACGATCCTTTTGCTGGCAGTCATCAGCCCTGGCCTCGTTCTGGATGCTGTTTTAACTCTCCATACAACGTCGACAGTGATTAATATGAGCCGTAAAGATGGTTACGCTGTAAGTTGAATGGTGAAATGGCCTCGCCTTAAATTTGAAAAGTATTCCATGTAGAATTACAATTTGCTCCGTCCCAAAAACTTTTTACATCCAAGTGAGTTCCTTGTCGCTCCTTCCCAGACAGCGCCATGTTTCGATCTCTGGTTGTGGCAGAGCCCGGTGGATAATTTAGGAAGGAGCGCATCATGCATTGCCTATCAAAAGGGCAGGCACGGGGGAAAGGGTCTGGAGGGAGATCCCAGTGCGACGCTCGTGCATGTGATTTTATGTAGTAATTCGGAAATCCTGTCCGTGTCTGTTTTTAACCACTTGAGGTGATCGGCGGGAATACGACAGGCGTCATGAGGCTGAGATCGGCAGGCACGCTGCAGGTGCCTATCTCGGAAGGAAACAATAGGACTGGCTTAGATCTCGCCATATTTATCACATTTCAGGCTTCTTTCCACAGGCGTACATGGCGGTCGTGCCTGCTGCGCTCAATGTCATATATAGGAACGACTCAACAATCGTTCTTTCCTGCCCTGTGACGGGATTACTAAACACTGACGTAACATGTCAAACTGTCCGTTTTTCATGTCCTCTGCAAAGTGACAGCAGAATGACGACGGTCCCGGAACAAGACAACCAAAGAAGACAAGCTGAACCAGAAGGCTCGGACAGGAAAGAACAAAAAAGAAAGCGAGAGAACGATCGAACCAAAGAACGACAGAACGAACCAGCTGCGCGAGTGGCGAAAGCATCTAGATAGGCTGGCGACGGCCAAATTCGATAGCTGGGAAAGTGGATCGGCAAAAGCATTGAAGTTGGCCTTGACTCGCGGACAACGAAGAAAGAGGGCTGCAGGAACTAGCTAGACCTGGACATCCGAGAAAGGACGAGACGAGGAGAAGACAAAGAGAAAGAAGCGGAAACGAGCGAAAGGAGAATAGAGAAAAGGAGGGAGGAAATACACCATATAAAGGCCTCGATCTTAAGCAAGAGGCCGAAACGAGGCAGCGACGGGGCGCTCCGAATGAATACGACGTGAAGGCGAAGCTATCGACCCTGTTTCTGTTTTATTTCTTTTTTTAACTCGAATTATTTGAATTGCCCCCTAAAACTCCATAATCCCAAGAAACAGGACGGCGGCTGTCTTGGCCCCAGAACCCGGGCATCGGCATCTTTGTTCTTCGTTTTGTAGGAACATTCGTGGGTCCGTGAACAGAACAAAGAAAAATAGGGGCGAGGAAATAAAGGACAGAACGTTAGCAGGAGAAAGAATGGGAAAAAGAGAGTGAAGATCACGGCCACTCAGACGCGCTCACGCGCACGCCTCTATTTTTTTCTTTCTTTTTCAGCGAGACAGCGACAAAACAAGCGTATCGTCCATGTCGCTCACGAGGCACTAGACTGGGATGCTGCGGGCCCTCCCCTTTCGCGGCTCCAGGGAGAAGGAGGAGGGCGAAGAACGGGACATGTCTGGGGTCTGTGGTTTGTGGCTCCGAGGCGTGCTGAAGTCCATTGTTTAAGATGCTTCTACATCACTGGGCTGCTTTATGCAGGTGATCCGTATCTATTGGACGGCATGGTTCCGCTGTAGCTGTTTCCCCGTACCCGTACAAAGGGTTCAAAAGATGAGCGAGTCGGTAGTTTTCCGGAGCTCACACAAGAGGGGAAGTATACAAAAGGGGGAGAGGTGGGCTCGGAAGTCGGTGCGGGCTGTCATAGCGGATAGGCAAAGGGCCTTTTTTCCTGTTTTTTTTTCTCTCTTTGTTGGTCAGCAGAGCTCATTCATTCTCGATGGTTGTGCTTCTCATCGTGCAGCAAACCCTGCGAGCCGCCAGGTCTCGTATCGACTTTTGTCGTCCTAGTCCTCCTTAATCCGCTTTTATTTCTTTTTCCTCGTCTTTTTTTCTTTTTTTAAAAAAAATCACCCTTTTCCTCTTTTTCATCCGCATCGTGCGTTTATCTTACTCCCTCAACTGTACCACACACTAGGACTAGCTGGGCAAGCGGCGTACGCCGAGACAACGCACCGAGAGTGCGTTTACAGGAAACGGAGAATGGGGAACTATAAAAAAGGATAACCCCCGTCGGGTGGACACGAGCGGGATTTCGGTCCACATCAGTGACCTCAGGCTGTAGCAAGATGGAGCCTCTTCACTTCAGTCTTTTTCCCTTTTCTGCCCAGAGCCCTCTGATCGACAGTGCAGGATCGTGCATTAGACGCGCACTGACAGAGCCACGGACGACCAGCTCAAATCCTTTCAAGAGTGCACCCGCCGTAGAAGCAGAATTGCACAAAAACGCCAAAGAACAGAAAATCGAGAGAAATACGCTCAGAACTTGTTCAATACTAAAAGAGGCACAGAGGCAGGTGCAACCCGTATTTTCGCCATGGGCCAGCCACGCCACGCCTAGCGTGCGCGTGCGACTTCCACTAATACACGCCCGTGACACATAGTGACAGAGCACAAGCGCTGGAGGCAGTTCTTCTTGGGGCAGGCACGACCGGGGCGCGCGTGTATCTTCCAAGCTGCAGAGGACAGACGCCAGAACAGGCTGCAATGCAACCCTGACACAACCGTTGCACAGGCCGAGACCCAGACTCAACATCGAATCGAGCTCAAGGTCGAGGACGAGTGAGGGGCACAGTCGTCGTCCATACCTGCAGCTCAAAGCATGGATGGGCAGCCACCCGCTGCTGCATGCGTGCCTTCCGTATGCAATGGCAGTTTCCCCTCGCACCTTCCCTCCCAGCGAATGTCGCCATACAAGCCCACCGGCCGTCTGGCTCGTGCAACACGACTATTCCGAACTCTTGGAAAGAGCAGACGAACTGGCTCCTTCCCTTTTGGTTCATGTTCTTGTATGGCCCTGCCTTTTCTCCCAGTCCCCCCTCTTCTTGACACGGATAGCATCATCCCGCTCTTTTGTTCTCCAACGTCTTGTTTTTGCGTCGCTCTTTCTGGTTTTGCGCCTGGCTAAAAGACATCTATTTTAGCGGCCCTCGTTCTTGCCCCCAACGATGCATGCACTCTAACACGCCCAATAGGACGCGTTCCCTGCCTGCCAGAGGACTAATCGGGGCTCGTACCCGATACAGCGTTCGGCAGCTAGGTGTCCACCCCTCCCTCTTTCCTACCTCAACCCCAGCGCGTCTATTGATTGGCTAGGTGTCTCACCGTCCCTGATCCACCGTCCTGGGCCAGTCTACGGAGTACACTAGTTTCTTGCTTCCCAGCGAGGTTTTAGTGCCAAACCAAGAAAAAAATAAAGGCGTTGTAAGACGTGAAAAAGGAAACAACAGGAAGGACACGCGAAAGCAAAGGGACACAGGTCAAGAGGTCAATGCACAATGCCAAACTTCTTTGTTCTCTTCTTTGTCCTATTGTGGGCAAGAGAAGCGGGCAGTCGTCGTGCAATTACAAAGTCCTCGGCCAAACCAAACGTTCAATGACAAGACACAAACCTGAACTACCCCTTTCCATCCCACCGCCCCCCTTTCTTCCTTTGTCTACAACGACATGGTTCAAGGTTCTAACACGAGGCAGTTCCTGTAATGTACACCACCATTTTTTTCTCTCTCTTCGGTTTAAAGGTGTCCTTCTGCGTCCTTCCGGGCCAGTCCCTACTGTGTTGGTGCCTTTTTTTTCTTATTTTCCCCTTTCCCTCATTTTCTTTTTTGGTCCGTCTTTTTTTCTTTTCTCCGTCGTGCTTTCATATTCCCCCCTTCCCTGCTTTTTGGTACCTGGCATCCTCCACACCCCCTTCTCCCCGGAGCCAGTATCTTGCTTTTTGTCTTACGAACGAATTATTTGGTTTATGTTAACAGCAACCCTCGGACCAGAAAGCCAAAAAGCCAGAAAGCCACAAATTAGAAACTCCGTCCGTACGCCATAATATTCTCTGACAACTAGCGGACTAGGCTTGATTGAATGTCTCTCTCGCAAGGTTCAAGGGCCCTCCTTGCCCCTGTTTAATTTTTCTTCTTTTCTCTCTTCTCCTCTTTATTTTTCAAATATAAAGCCATCCAATAGTGATTAAAATAGATTGCACTTGCTTTTGCAGACTGTATATAAGATATCCTGAGAAACACTCCGTAGAGGAAATCAGTAACCACCACATTTTATGCATCTGCTTCCGTCATACAGCGTATTACACTGTGACCACAGCAGAAGGAGGAGAGATTGCAGTCATACGCCCAAAGTGGCATGGGCGTCAGAAGGGGCACGGCGTGCTGTCGTTTGGTCGTCGTTTGTCGCACTATCACTGGCGGCAATGCCAGTGCGTACATGGTCCAATCCTGTTGGGGACAGTGCCAACAAGACGAGGAGGAAAGAAAGGATGGCAAAGAGTGACAAAGGAGACAGTAGAAGGGCTTAAACATAAGAAGAAAGAAGAAAGAAAATTAGAGAAAACTCCCGAGGCGTATCTATCGTTTACCCCGTTCAAGAGATAGCGTGGGATGTACCAAAAACTCCTCTTTTCTTCTCGCCTCTGTCTCCTCGGTCGTCAGTATTCTGTGCCTCTCTCCTACTTGAGCTTTGCATGCTTGTTGGCAACGTGCCATGCCATTCGTACCCCGGCCATTGCCCGCTCGGCTCTTCCTGTTCCCAGTTCTGCCCGGCTTGTTATTTCTTTTTCTCTCCAAAGACTCATGGGAGTAGTGCTCAGTGCCATATCCCGTCCATGGACCGCCCTCTCCATCTTCCTCCTCATTTTTAGTCAATACTTTTGAATTTGTGTATTCTCCTGTTTGCTAGCCTGCCTTAGAACTCGCTAATCTTTTATTGGCCGGTAGCACCGAAACAGCTAGTCCTTTATTTTCATTATTTTTTATTTTATTTTCCTCCTTCTCTGTCATGTGTTTGTTTGTTTCGTACCTTTTGTTCTAGCCAGCGCCCCCCCTTACTTCGTCCATATACACGCCCTCTCTTGGCTTGCCCTTCTACCGTCTCTGGCTGAACTACCCCTGCTCCATCCTCGCTCGCCGGATCCGACCATCGTTCTTCTCCCCAAGGAAGATCACGACATACCAAACAACACTTAAAACAGCCAGAAGCCGCGTTCCTTGCGGCCTAAACCAGGGCTCGCTCGTCCGTCCGTCCGTCCTCATCTCACTCTCCCCTTCATCTCACCAACACCTTCCCGTCGCCCTCCCCACAAGATAACGGTCGAACCCAAAAACAAACACGGGCGGCGTTTGTCCTTATTTTGTTCGCCCCCCGTCCTTTCCAAAGTCGACACGGGAGCGCCCGGGCGACTGCTTTGCCGGATCACGTACACAGAGGACGTGGAGGGATCAAACTTCGAGAGGAGAAACAAGGAGCAGCCGCCTAGCCGGCCTGGATTTCTGCCATCTTCTTTTTTGGCCTCGCCCCTTCTACGTTCTTTGTCACCCATGCCATCCCTTACCCATCAGCTTTCTTCCCATGTGCCGCCAGCCCTGTCGTGTCCTGACAGGACAGGCCGGCTACCTGCATTACAAATTTCTTCTACGCCCGTCTTACGCACATGACATGTCCACTGTTGTTGTTCTTGTGGACGCGCAAAAGAGGCTCTGCTTCACTTACACGCGAGCACCCATTCCACGATCCTGCGTGTAAGAGGACGAACTACTCTACTCTGTGAAAGTGGCAAGCCATCTCAGCTCTGGCAGCTGTGGGAAAGAAACACTACCGGCAGAACCCTTGAGGAACGGGTTCTTTCCATAAATGGATTTAAATGCCCTCCCGTTCGCTCGTATGTGCCTTCCTCCTGTCCCTCTTTCCTTGTCTTCTTTCCTTCTTCTTTCCAACGCAAACTAGGAAGGCACGCCCCATTTCTTTCTCCCGCCATCCTCCGTCACCTGTTGCTCTTTCCCTACTGGGCGATTTACAAAAGAAAAGGGGAAAGCACGGGCGCCGTTACTCGCTACTTCCTTACATCGTTTCGTCACCGGCCCTGCTTAGCCTCTGGCACTACCTATCTAGGCAGTAACCACCACTTTAAATTTCCTTCCTCCCCCCTCCATCCTCCCCACCTCCGTGACGAGCGAAAGAGAGAGAGAGAGAGAGATAGAAACAGACAGCAGACGTTCCATCACTTATTCCGGTATATCTTAAGGCTCTTCCGTCTGCCTTTTTTTTTTAATTTTCACACGTCCCTTTTGCAGCATTCCTTCGCCTTTGCGTACGGCCATCTCGTCCTCGAAACTCCACCAAAGTCTCTTGATTTTTTGTGCAAAACAAAAGCAAACAGCAGCACCATCTTCCACGCCTGCAGACCACAAACCACTCCTCATATAACACCCGACGACATAGACATACATACTGGCCGGCACCTGCCCTCGTTTCTAGTAGCTCGCCGCTATACGGACCTCGCCATCACAAACCATCACGGCGTTACTCGCCGTTGACAGTCGAAGACCTTCACGCGATTGGTGTCTCGTCCCTACTTTATCCTACACCTCACTGTCCCTTCTCAACTCCAGCCAGCATCCCGTTGACGGTTCTCTTTTCTCTTTACCGAACTCTACGGGAGAAAGAAAACCCCGGTGCATCATCCGACATCAGCAGCCCCCCTCCTCTCTCCCAATCCCAATACATTCAAAATACGAACAAACGACTGCTAGCTAGGTCACGAAAGACGTACGCCAAATAACCTTGACGGCAGAGGTCGCACCCACTCCGCAAGCACGTCTAGCTAGAAATTATTTTCCGTTTTGACACGCATCATATGGACTGAGCAAGCACGACGTCGGACTCTCATTTGCCAGAAACAAAAGAGAGAAACAAGAAGAAAAACCCGAAGAAACCTCGAGAAATAATGTAAGAAAGAATCCCCTAGCCTCCTAGCCTTCATTCCTTCTTCCTGCCCCTGGCCAACCCACCACCATGCACCATGCATGTCCCGCGTTAAGAGATCTTCCACCCCTACTGCATGACAGAGGCTAGAATTCTTTTCTATACCCCCTACCCCCATCTCGCCACTAATACGGCATCGGCACACCTTTGTTTATCGCGGCCTTCCAGTGCTTGACCGCCTGTTAAGAGCACTTAACCCCAGGCCCTCCGTGGTTTTGCCTCAACCCTATGCTCCTCATGCCAGCCCGATCTCTCCTCCTGCACAGTCCCGCACTCTTCCCTGCACCTACTTTGCCCCAGCAAGCCTGGAATCCTCCAAGCCTTGTCTGTGTGAATTGCATGCAGTGGCGTCCGCGTCCAGGAGCTGCACCATATCACGCAGGGATTCTCAGCTTTCTTTTTTTCGTAGGCAGGCCACAAGCCATTTTGTGTGCCTGTCCCATATTCAAGCAGATCCCCACCATCCCACCTACCACCACACCAAAACATTTGATTTTCTCCAGATTCAAGATGACATGTCGGTGGAGCTGAACATCTCGATCACGGATGTGCTATTTTGAGCGTTCCCTGCGGCCAATTTACTCGTTTGTCTCTGTATTTCTGCATCAATACCTTCCTCGCGCCTCTTTTTATCCCTCCGCCATACACTTACCGTTTATCTTCTCTTCTACGTACAGGATTTGAATATTTCCGCTATATCAGTTCTTACAACTCTCACGCCGGTTTTCGCGATTCTTGTCATTCGTTTTTGGGGGGCGCCCGTACCGCATCCGTCCCTCGCATCTCCCATCTTTCTTTCCGACAAAAGGACGTAACTATGCGCTCACCCTCACTCTCGTTGGCCCCTCCTTTCCGTGCTTAACCCGCCATAGCTGAGGTGCGTTATACTCCTCGCCTTCCCTGCATGCCCTGTTTCTTCCGCCCTCACCTCGCCCGCTCGTCCCCGCCGTCTTCCGTCCTTGTTTGGCACTTTGATGTTTTATTTCTTCTACCTGATCCCACGCACTTATCACCCCCTGCCAGCGTCGGGCTCGGACAATGGTAATATAGTAGCTGCTCAAGCTCGATATTGTCGTCTTTACTTTTACGGGACATCCTTGTCTGTCGCGTTACACTGGTGCTGCATTCATTGTTTATGTGTTCCCTTTCTGATGGCTTGGCCCATTTTGTTTTGATTTATTTGTTATCGGCGTTCCCTTCTCATTCTGGTCCGGCTACATGTCTGGGGGTCCGCGACATGCCATTGCATGGGCCTAGTTTTTGAGTGTCTGCTCTGTTTGGCTTTATTTCCCTCGAATGCGGCTTTTCGTCCTTTCCCGTTCAACGTGGGGCCGAGTGCCGCGTCTTTCTGTCAAGGTGGATGGCAGAAAGCCATTCTTCGATTTGCCTGCACTCTTTCCTTGAACCATTCCTAATGTTGCTCTTCTTAATACCCCCTCTCCGGTCCACCCCAAGTATAAGAGTGCTATGCCTGATCTTCGTCTAGTGACGAGGCGGGCGTTCTTTTTGCCGTCATGAGACGGTGACTCCTGTAGTTGGTTCTTGACATTATATCTTCTCTTTGTCGATTCCCTCAAGCATCTAATATCGAACTCTTCTACGCAGAATAGGCTACGTAAAGAGTACAAACCGATCAGCCATTTCGCCATCCCTGCTCGATCACAAAACGCACGGCCCGCACCTACTGAAGGTGATAACTTCGAAGAGGCATCCTGCCTCTCCTTTTTTCTTTGCCTGAGATCGACTGTCTCTTCATTTTCTATCCTGTCATTGGCCATCGCCTTTCCAGCTACGGCGTAACGATATGGACGACATTTACCGCCGGCGGAAACAAACGAGAATCCAATGCGCCCACCATCGGATCCGAGATACCAACAACAAGCCCACGATGAATCACAACAAAGACAATACCACCAGGCCGGCCCTTCCAGTAGCGATCGGCAACGAATGATGCCCACCAGCAGTCGTGTACTGGGCAGCAGCGGCGGGCCTGCCACGTACGGCGGATACTACCAAGAAGCACCGGATAGTGCATACACCACTGGCGCCCATGGAGCAATAGCATACTCACAGCAACCGGCCGACTACACACAAGACGCTCGCCATGCTCAAGGTTTCGCAAGTACCTACAATGCGCCAAGCACCCAGATGATGTACAGTGTCCCGCAAGCAGGCGGCCAGGGTGCAGTTTTCTACACGACGCAATCGTTTGCTGCGAGGCAACATGGAGGCATGCAGATGATGGCACCTGATGTCACCTCCTCTGCATACTACCGAAGCGACACGTCAACCGCCGGAGCGGTCGCAATACATCAACAAACACCACAGGCCGGTCCCTCGTCCGCGGTCTATCAACAGCAAGGCGCTTCGGACAGTCGCGCAACTGTTGCTGCAGGCTACGGAGCTGGAATGGTCCCATTACCAGGAACTAGCAGCCACGGGTCGCAGCAAACCGTTGGGGCCAATCCAGGACGTTCATCCAGCACTGCGGCAGCATCAGGCTCACAAGACTATGCAGAGTCTAACGAATCATTCACAACATATCAGAGAACTCTAAAGGACGTCTTCAAAAGCATAAAAAGCGGCAATCTAGCACCAGCATCAGACTCTTTACTTGGGATCTCGGATTGGCTGCTGACAAGAGTAGAATCACTAGGTAAGGACATTACGACAGCAAAGAAAAAAAGGAGTCCATGCTGCTGACAGCATTCATTTCCAGGCTTGACGTCAGACGACGAAGACCTCTACGAAGGCCGTGTCAAGCTCTGGAAGAACTTCAACAATGCTTGGCTCGGCCTCCTTGAAAAACAAAAGGAAATGATGTGGTCGGGTAAAAAGCTGCACCGAACACAGAGCCTTATTTTGTTTGAGGATCTGCAAAAGATGGCCCGGGAACTAGTCCGTCTCTGCGATGGCGTGGAGCGCTTTGGGCTTGTCGACTACGACTATGGCGTGTGGGAGGAGCGTATCATGGCTGGTAAGAAACGATATCACCGGGAACCATAATCTCTTGACTCGCATACGTTGTGCTTGCTAACTCGAATACAGTTCTCACCGAGTGCGTGGAGCTTTACGGGATGACAGAAGAAGACACCACCGGCGCCGCCAGCGGGTCAGGTTCACATCAAGGCTAGATGTCACTGACGACCTAGACCTGCTTTGCTCTTACAACTATCGAACCTCCGATTATCAGCTCAATTCACCACCCGCATGGGCGTCTTATCTAGTCCGACGGATACCATACCTCATTTCCGAACCAATTTTGTTTCTCCGAATCGGGGAATTTGCTCCTGTGATGACACAGATCACCAATATTGTTTTTGTCACTTTCCATTTGCAGGTTTTTGGAGTCTCTTGATTCACAACCACGGTTATAAGGGATGCGATAGAGACCTTGTACCAAATCCGTTGGGAAGGATATTGTTTTTGTACTGAAAAGGCCGCTTTCTTTTGTCATTGGTTGTTTCGAACATGGGCCTGGTGGATTGTTAGATTTTTATTTTCTTTAAAGGCGCAGCTGGCTGGCCGGCTGCGAAACCATAACATATGATAGAGACGATCCCCTCACGGGTTAAAGGACGGCGGTTACTCAGGATATGGATGGGTATATATAAAAAAGGCACCAGTGTGTAGGAGTACGGCGATGGAGATTTGGCTTTGGAAAGGGACACCCGACACCCTGCAATTAATTGTTTCGTCACACCTTTGTACAGAACGCCTCAGGGCATATAAAAGCCAGGCTTGTGTCCTGTTCTCGAAATGACTGTATGACAGCTCAGCTGTGAGTATTTTTACCTCATCCTTGCATTGGATCTATGCAAAAGAAGAACACAGCTACCGCCTTTAACATATTACTTACCAAGTTACATTATGAAGTTAACGCGAGTGGTGGTAAGTGGTGCAAATCAGCAAGCGCGAGAAACTGCCCGTCGGTTCCGGCTCCCGAGATGTCAAAACAAGGCTCTAGCGCCCAAAGCCTCCGAAGTAGCAATCCACATGTTCTTATTTCACTATTTTTACCACAATGCAGACCGGATCCTTCGCTGTGATCGGCCGTAAATACCTGGGGTTCACAAAAAGGGAGGCTGGTGTGGGTACCTGGCCCTCAGCCCCAGCATCACAATCTAGAGAACAAGCAGAAACCCTTTATTACACCGTTATTAGCTTAGGTTTTCCTGCCTACCTACCCCTGTCTTCTTCAGCTACGTCTTTCTCCAGCCTTTTCGCCTTGAGGAGTAGTCTTAAATCGTAATAGGGGAAAAACTGGGAGTATATGGACTCTTATTTTTAAACTGGGAGGTGGTTATTATTCAGCCCTGTTCGGGATGCTGCCGGTCCACGGGTGTGACGGATGATGAGATATGAAAAGGAAGAAGAAAAGAAAAGGGGAGTGGGGGTGGGAGATCAACAGAGAGCTGTCACATATCACTCTTTGCGCGCGTAAATGCGTGGCGCCCTAGCTGTCCCAGCTGGCTGGTTCCCCCCTACCGGGACGGGGCGGAGCTCCCCTCTTAGGTGGGTCTCTCTCTCCTTTTCCTTGGCCCCCTGCTCGCGTTTTTCCTTCCCACAAAACGGTCGACAGCCGCGCTGTCCAGAAATCAAAGAATTGCTACACCAATTTGTCCTTACTGAGTCTCGCAGACTCAATTATTGAATAAGGCTGCTGTGTCTCTCCAAAATCCAGGGCCACTTTCACCACTAAGCGCTCCTACTAACTGGAATTTATTCCATTTTGTTTGGTTTCCTTGAATACATCCTCTCTTACCCGGCGTAGCTGAACTAATCAGGGTGTCATATTCCACAATTCCAATAACTTGTGCAGCATTCTGCTGTATGTCTTGGCGTGCGATTGGCATATCACACTCGTCTCAAACACTGTTTCTGTACTACCTGCATTTCGCGTTTTACAGTGGGAGGGTCTATTCAATATTCGGATGCACCGTACCACCACCACTACCGTAAACCAGGCTGTAAAAAGCGCATCCTACCGTTTGATATCACACATTACAATTTCTGTGTCTCATGGATACAGAGACTAGCCATGATCTCACCTCTCCGGTTGCCCTCTCAAGACTGCCGTTTCTAGACAAAAGAACCGTGCTACAACTCGGCCTCCGTATCCTGTCTTACGTGGAGAATCTCGTAGATATAGACTTATTTATTATTTGTGATATGAAAATAGTTAGCACCCTCGAGTGCCAAACTTCGATGTCACTTTTTTTGCGTGAGGAAGCGCCCGAGATGTCATTCTGGCAAGGGCTTGTCTCCAGCAAGAGACACTCTTACCTGGGCTTCTGGTGAGGAAACTTGTTTCTCATCTCGCTTTATCTTTCCGAACTTTTGCCGCGTCAAGGCTGGAGTTTGTGTGGCAAGTTGCTTGGTGACCAAAACGTTAACAACATGAAATGGGAACGGGCACGCGCCTCGAAATTTGCCATTTTACGTTTAGATGTGACCTCCAGTCGCGTAATCCAGTTCCTATTTTTTTCAACATTTTTGGAATTACTTAGTATTGCTCCTTGAACTCATATTCGATTATTGTTAAAGCCCAAAATATTTCATGTCACTCCAACCTTGGAAGCTTCAAAGGTTCCATGTCTACTCTGAGCTTATTTTGTTATCGATTTTTGAAGCAACATGCTAGAATATACATTATAAGGGAAGTAATATCTAATGTCTGTCAATATAAATTCACTTGTCCCAAGATGAGAAATGCAATGTCAGTTATGTGACTTTTGCCCTCCTTTATGTGATACAGGCAAAGTGGCTAAAAACCTACGTTTTGAGACACCCGAATATCATTTGAAGCCTATAATGAACTCCGCGGTTTGGTTTTCATCACGCTTGCAAGTACCTTTAGAGTCATTCAATAGCAGTGGATAGGGGCGGTAAGTAAATAAATAAAGACTGCCTGTTTGGTATAAAATGCGTCAGAAGTGAAAGTACTTTTTTAATTAATATGTAATAAATTCAATTTTTTTTAAAAAGACGAAAAAAAACTTCAAAAAATGGGTTCATAGTAAATTATAACGGGAAGTAATTAAAATTGGTTACATTTGTACGTATTTTATGTTTTTTTTAAAAACAAAATTGCACACTTTCCAAACGCACAGCAAGGCAGATCCGGACATCCATCAACTATGGTTAAATCTCTAGTCGTCGCCAACTGTTTTGTTCAAATATTAATAGACGCGTTTATCTTATGTTCTTTAAATCGCGGGTATGCGCACATTTCGCGCACATTTCACTAGGATAAACCATAATGTGTTCAAATATGGTTCTTTTCATTATCCGCTCGCTCATAAAAGCTGGGTTTGACCCTAGCGACAAAAAAAGTAAGTGAGAAAAACCCCCCCGGCTGCGAATAAAGGCAGGGACATGTCGTCCCTCAGCATCCAGTACATCTTCCAGACAGAGAACAAGGCCCCATTGCAATGAAAACGTCACCAAATGTCAGTCCATACTTTTGTTCCCTCCTCTGCCAACCTATTCCTGGCGGATTTGATGTATTATTGCCATCGATAATTATCCAAAGCGACCCGTACCAAGGATTGTCGTTTCGTTTTCCTTGGAGACAGGGAACAACTAAAACTGGTCTATGGATTGTTAGCCGCGAGCTTGATATGGATGGTGGAAGAAGAAGGGTGTGAATATACCGAGAGTCATGCTTATGCTGACGTCTGTGTTTTCAACCATCTTGGTAAACTCCTCGAAGCTGATCTTGCCGTCCTGGTCCAGGTCGGCCTCCATGATGGTCTTGTCGACAATCTGCTGCAGCTGCTGGTCCTTGAGGTTATTGCCAACCATCATCTTGAGCACCACAAATAACTCGCCGTTGCTAATGTAGCCATCGCGGTCAATGTCGTAGACCTTGAACGCGAACCGCAGCTTCTGCTCCTTGTTGCCCTTGGACGAGAACGCGCTGAGACCAGCGACAAACTCTTGGAAATCGACTGTGCCGCCGCCATCCTCGTCAAAGATGGCAATCATTCTAACGCAGGCAGTACATGTTAGCTTGCCGTCTCATCTGGATCTTCCTAGCTGGCGGGGCATGCCATGCTGCCACCGTTCCCGCACCGGTTCTCCTTCGTACCTTGTTGCTAGTGGGTTCGACGCAATCTGTGGCAGGCTCAGGAACTCATCCCGCTCTATCGTTCCAGAGTTGTCCTGCAAGCAGGATGTCAGCACATTATTCTTTTCAGCGGCTCAAACAAGCGGTCAAAGGGTAGTTGAAAAAGCGTACCTTGTCCAGCTTCATGAACCGCTTCCGTAGACGCTCCACCTCATCGCGGTCGACTAGTCGTTGTGTCCCTTGTGTCAGTCATGGCCTCCCAGAGAGGATGCGGAGGGAGAGCGAAGGTTCTGCTACATACAGTTTGTGTCTGGACAATGTTGTCCAGGACCGCACTTGTTGTGTTTCCCATGATGCTCTCGTCCTTGTGGTGCCGTTTCTCGTTGTTTGTTTCGCCGTCCACGTCGTCTTATTAGCTCCCGCGGAGTACCTGTTGTTCGTTTCTCCTGTCTAGGGGCTGGTGGAGTATGGTCGTCGTTTGCAGGCCCGGGCCGTATGTCTCTCTATTGCCGGCGGTGCTGGCTGCCCAGCTTTTGATTCCGCTTTGACTGTGGTCTCAGACAGTAGTGGAGATTCGCTCGAGGGCTCCTTGAAAGCTGGAGCTACTTGGGAAAGGGTCTTTGTGGACCGTCTTGTGTATATCGTCGCCGCTGCAGCGCTTTCGTGTGGTTTGGGCTGTCGAGGTTTAACCGTTGGACGCGTGCTGGGTTGGTAAGGCTGAACCGAAAAGGAACATTAAGGGGAGAAACGGCAAACCGCCTCACACAACGGTTATCGAATAGTGGGGTACCTGTTATCGAAGCAGAATGAGCTTTGCCTGGCTGGTTGCACGTGCCAAACAAGACTATATTACATAAGCATATCTAGAGGACGCGGCACGTGACAAATTGTGAACAGCTTTTCTCTCTTCAGCATCCATCATATAAGTACACCAGGCCAAACTACCTCTTACCTTCAAGGCACATTTGGGGCTAGCCGTCAGCAGGTCATAGACGCAAGCACGAATGAGATACGGTGGCACAGTATTTAGCACTGTATTATTCTGGCTAGGCGGTTATGTTTGCCACTAAATTGGATTCAACAGGCAGCTGTTCAGGTAGTGAGCTACGTGTACAAGTACAAAGTACTGTGGTGTACGCCTAGTCACACTGTGTGCCTGTGAACATCATAGGGAGGGATGGGCGCTGGCGCCTTCCTGTTCGGCGCTGTGATCAGTGGCACGAAGGACGAAAACAAAGAAGGCGCGCTATGATGCACTGTGCTCTTTCTCCCCTCTTCCTTGCTGAGTCCTGTTTACAAGGCTAATTTCCCGCTGGACAGCGCCTTCCACCCCTTTTTACAGCCAAAACCCCTCCCCGCACAGCGGAAAAGAGAGTACACGAAAAATTTTCTCGTTCTCGGAACACCCACCCTCCCCCAAACACCCGCCAAAACAAACCAGAAAAAACCTCTCCGCCACCGCTCGAATTTGCACGTTGAAATCGAGCGCCGACTTTGCAGCATCAAAATACGTCTCAACCAACGGAATTCTATCGCAAAAATTCGAGCAAGTTGTGTCGCATGGTCCCTCGGGATACTGATCGATTTTCAAGCGGATTTTCCGCGGCCTTGGTGCCTTTTCCCCCCATTTCTTCGTCGCGCGAGGCCTTTGCTGGCTCTTTCCGTCGCAGCCATGGCAACCCGCAAAGTCCGCTACAAAAAACTCAGCATAAAAACGGCACTGCCTGTTTTGCGTGAGGATCAGGTCGACCCCAGCGAATATGAAGCCCTCACCACAGAGACACAAATCGCGACCGGTGTTGACCAGGGCGAGGAAAATGTGAGTTTTTGACTCGTGATGAAATCCTATCGCGTTTGCTTTCTTTCCACCCTCATTTCGATGCATTTCGTCGTCGTCGCCCACCCCCTGAATTACCACATCACGTGCACCCACGTGATACTCCACATGACTGCCATCGCGATGTTTTGATATGATGCGATGCGATGCACCCCTAGGACACTTGTGCTGACCATGCCTCGCACGGGTAGGAATACCATTTGCAAGTCGCCCTTCAGGGCACCGCTACGGCGGCTGTCAAAGAGATCCCCGTGCCGCCGCCCATGGAAAGCGACATCAACTATGACGCGCTCCATGCCCGAAAGTTTCAACAACCGGTGAACTACATCCGATTTTCGCAGACGGTAGAGGAGTGCATCGGCTGCCAGTATGACATGACGGAGGAGGACGATGACTTTCTCAAGGCGTACAACAAAAAGCGGCCCGCCAGCGGGCCGCTCTCCGAGGACGATTTTGAGCAGATCATGGAGGTGTACGAGGACACGGCATCTGTCGCCACGCCCTATGCGTCGGTAGATAAGACGATCGTGCCGTACGACCACATGGTGGGCGGCCTCCATGAGCTGCAGCTGCCCAAAGTCATGAACCACGCCAAGGAGATTTATGAGTACTGGAAGCAGCGCCGGGTGGATATTGGCGGAGCGCTGCACCCGTCACTCAAGTTTGAAACGCACCAGGAGACGGACGAGATGGATCCCTTTGTGTGTTTCCGCCGGCGTGAGGTGCGCCAGACACGGAAGACACGTGCGCGAGACATCCAGAGCGCCGACAAGCTCAAAAAGCTGCGGCGCGAGCTCGAGGACGGCCGCCAGCTGGTCATCTTGTCGCACGAGCGCGAAGTGGCCAAGCGCGAGTTGCTTCTGACAGATCGTGCCGTGTATGAGCAAAGGGCGAAGCTCAAGCTGATGAAGATTCGGCTGGGGATCCGGACCGACGACGAGGATCTCGTTCACCAAAAGGTAAGCAGCCCTTCTCTGCTGTCGTCGAGCAGGCAACAAGAAACACGGAAAAAGCAAGCCGCTAATCATTCCTGTGCTCAGCCTCAAAAGAAAAAGGCACCAGACATGTCGGTGGCCCAACGCACGGCTGCAAGCAACCAGGTGCGCGCAGCAGCGCGCCCAGAAGCCGACAGCCCGAGATGGATCTCATCCAGCTCAACGAGTCTCTTGTCGAGAGAGAGAATGAACTGCGTGCCGATGTCATCAAGCGGATAGAAAATCACCGGCGGTGGAACGAGAACCACGTCGACCTCACCAGTGAACCTCTCAAGCCGCTCAGAGACCTCAGCGAGGGTGCTGGCTTCCGGCCTGCCACCACGCAGTATCTGATGACACCGCCGGCGTCCGAGACATCCCAGGATGACGAGTCGACGCCGATGGAACTCGACGAGCCCGACCTGTCTTCTGTGTTCCAGTTCAAGGGTGCCCCGCCGCAGACCGGCAAGCCGGCGGCCCCTGACCACCAGTTCCGTCGTCGCATAGGCCGCTTGAACCGCCTGTGGATCGACCGTAGAAGGATCATAGCAAGTCCGCCTCCGGAGCCAGCCAACCAGCATGGTAGCTACTCAACGGGCATGGATATCGACTCGGTGTCTGACCGCTGGAAGTATGACCACGACGACAGCGAGGATGAGCCAGAGGTGTACGAGATTGACCCGTACAGCATCCCTGCGCTCAAGTTCCGCGCCTCGCTACCCATCACCTTGCCATATCCGATGCGCCGCCTAGAGGCTCAGGCCAACATGGCCCAGAAGCAACCAAACGGTGTCCCGCAGCAGGTTCGGCAAGCCATCCAGCAGCGTCCGCATGCAGCACATCCTGCGGCGGCGGCTGCGGTTGCGGCGGCGGCGGCACCTGCCTCCTCGTCCGCGTCTTAAACGACAAAGACAACGTCGCTGTGCCTTTGGTCGACCCCCTCTTCTCCTCAGCCTCTTTTTTGTCCACTTGTTGGGCAACCTGTGTATACCTCATTCTCGACTCTTCTCTTTTTGCTAGCAGTTGTCGGCTGTTTTGATTCTCTTTTGCGTCTTTTGCGTCTTTTTTTTAAGCTGGCGTGCGTTTGCCTTTTTTGGTTGGCTTCTTCGGTATTTGGGACTGCGGCTTCGTTTTTCTCGGGTTTCCTCTTCCTTTTCGTCTAGAAGGGTAGGGAATTTTGCAAGGTGTTTCGGCGGTCGGGCCCAGATTGGGACTCTGTAGTATTAGTTAGCGATGCCTTTGTTTTTCTTTTCTTCTTTCTTCTTCTTCTGTATATATGGGATGGGGATGGGTGCGAGGAGGATCATTACATTATGCATGGCACGAATATAATAGGGAAAGCTGCCGGCCAGTTCTTTTCTGGTCTGACAGAGACAAAAAATATCATAACAACAAAACTTTTGCAAGACAAAAAGGGACCCAACAAGCATTTCGCACTGTTAACTATGAGGGTACAAGTAGGCTTACATGTTGAGGGGAGAAGAAGGTCTCGGATGCTGTGATGCAGGCCAGGAGATCACGTCAGCCTCACGAGACTCTTCTCTTGAGGGGAGAGGTCCGAACAAGGACACTTGCTCGGTCCTGCCTCTGCAACCGAGGCAGGTATCTTGCAGGACATGTTGAAGGAAATTCAAGGTCCCGTTTGGAAGGAACTCCAGGTGGTCGGACGAGTGTACGAAAGCGGGGGAACGAGCCGTGAGAGGATCGGTTGCAAGAACGGAGGACGGAGAGAGAGGGGTGGTGAGGGGAATGAGGAGAGAGGAGAGGAGAGAGGAGAGAAGAAAAGAAATAAATACTTTCTTCATCGAACGCCGAGGACGACGAAGATGGTGAAGCGGATAGGCCAGGGACAGAGTGAACGAACGGCCGGCGAGGCAGAGAAAGGAATGGCGGCAAGAAGACAAGAAAATACAAGAACAAAATAATAAATGGTGGGAGGGTAGAAAAATATAAGAGAGCAAAAATAAAGGCAAAAAAGAAGGCGGCGGCCATTTGGGTGTTGGGGCCCGCTGCATGTCGCCAGAGCCGGTCTGGGCAAGAGCTAAGACGGGAAGCAAGTGGGGCCACTTTGTTCACTGGCCTTGTGCGCATCGGCAGACCCTTCTGTTTTATGATCACCATTCTGCCGGCTGCCACCACCTGGGGGTATTCACTGACGTCTGACTGGCCACGCACTATTGTCCCGCAGATGTTGCCCCTCGTAGAGCTCGCATATATGCATATCTAGAATTTCATATGCTAATATGCGGTGTGTCATCAACCTCTCTTGCTCGGCATCTACAAAACCTAACACCAAAGGTATCTTGTATTGCCCCCAAAATAATGCAGAAAATACAGAAAATACAGAAAATACTCATACGACTACGGCTGAATTCTGCAAGTGTACACATGAGCTCGTCAGCGTCACACATCGCGCCTCTTGATCACCATCTCATCTGAACAACATCTCGATTTCAAAAAGAAACGACAACCATACAGCACTTCAAAATGGCTGCACAGCGGCTCGATCCGAAGCGGAGGTACCGCATTGCTATTGGCTGTGAGGGCTCTGCCAACAAGCTGGGTGTTGGCGTCATTGCCCACCCCGTCGACGACAACGGCAACCCGCTGCAAGGCCTCGAGGGCCAGGACGATGCCGCCATTGTCCTGTCCAACGTCCGGGACACCTTTGTCAGCCCGCCGGGAACGGGCTTCTTGCCGCGCGAGACGGCCGCCCACCACCGTGCCATGTTTGTCAAGGTGGCCGCCGCGCACTCGCCGACGCCGGCATCCGCCCGGACCAGATCGACTGCGTGTGCTACACAAAGGGCCCCGGCATGGGCGCACCGCTGGCGGCCGTGGCCGTCGGCGCGCGCACGCTGTCGCTGCTGTGGCGCAAGCCACTCGTCGGCGTCAACCACTGCGTTGGCCACATTGAGATGGGCCGCGCCGTGACTGGTGCCACGCACCCTGTCGTGCTCTATGTTTCGGGCGGCAACTCGCAAGTTATCGCCTACGCAGGCCAGCGGTACCGCATTTTTGGCGAGACGCTGGACGTGGCCGTGGGCAACTGCCTGGACCGGTTTGCGCGCACGCTGCGGCTGTCCAACGACCCGGCACCGGGCTACAACATTGAGCAGCTGGCCAAGGGCCCCTTCCGCAACACGGCCAAGGACGGCGGTGAGGAGGGGCCGGACCGGGAACCGCTACTACTGGACCTGCCCTATGCCGTCAAGGGCATGGACTGCTCGTTCTCGGGCGTGCTGACACGGGCGGACGAGTGGGCCGCGCACATGAACGCTGGCAAACTTGCACCCGACGGCGTTAACACCATCACACCTGCAGACTTGTGCTTCAGTCTGCAGGAAACTGTGTTTGCCATGCTTGTCGAGATTACAGAGCGTGCCATGGCACACGTGGGCAGCAACCAGGTGTTGATTGTGGGCGGCGTGGGCTGCAAACGAGCGCCTGCAGCAGATGATGGGCCAGATGGCGGCCGAGCGTGGTGGTAGTGTCTATGCGACGGATGAGCGGTTCTGCATCGACAACGGCATCATGATTGCACATGCCGGTCTGCTGGCGCACGAGACGGGGTTCGAGACGCCGCTGGCACAAAGCACGTGCACACAGCGGTTCCGGACGGATGAGGTACTGGTGGCATGGCGGCGAGACTGAGGGCGTTGAGGGCATGTAAAAAGGTTAATATGGCGTTGTGGATCAGCTACCTCATTTGTATTTTCCAGGCCTTTGTCTATTTATATAATGCATCATCTTTTGTAACGGCAAACATTGACAACGTATGGCTGAATTACTCCATGAACCTAGGAAAGGGGCACAGAAGAAAGTTCGGATATAATATATATATATATATAAACACATCCAGAAGACCCTGGCCTATATATGGCATAAACCTGCCCTCCATGTAAGATATAAAAGACACAAGGTACAGTAAAGTGAATATAAAACTATGTAAAAAACATATCAATCATTGCAGAAAACAGAAGGGGCAAAGCGTGCTGGTGTTACAAGGAACCATCGAAAGAGCCGAATCAGCGCTTAACGTCGTCGCCTCCGGTAGGCTTGTAGATGATGATCGTGGTAAACTGTTGTGCTTTAGTATTTACGATCGCGATAGGAGAGGATATGAAGAGCGTCAACGCTAAAACGTACCTTGTCCTTGTAGCGTGTGGTGGCCGACACAGCAAGAATGTTATTTTTGATGCTGCTCGTGGCCAAGTGGTTGAGGATCGTGTAGTTGGGCATATTCAAGACACTGTTGTCATCCTTAATGAGCGTAGCAAGCGTTGAGAATAGGCTTCCCCAGGAATCCAGGCAGGCTTGGTGGCATCGGCAGAATCTCCGTGGCGGCGGCAGCGGTGTGGAAATCGGGCGAGTCGTCGGGCTGGTCGTAGTCGACCAAGAACTTGGGCAGCTCGTGCGAGAACGCCGACGGCTCGGGCACGTTCTTCCACTTGGGCGCACGGTCCGTCAGCTGGACCGACGAGTCAGCGCCAATCAGCGATGCGCCCGCCCGTGTCTCTGCTCCCGACAGCTTCCGCGGCGCCTGTGCTTCCTGCTGTCCGGATTGCGGCTGCTGCTGTTTCGAGACAGCAGGGCCCCGGTTCGAGCCCGCCGCTGCGGGAGCGGTGGCAGCTGCACCGGGCGAAGAGACAGGAGCACCTGTCGCCGTCGTCGTCGACGCAGCCGGGGGGTGGTGCTTGGGCGACGCGCTCGGCGAGGCCACTTCAATGTAGTTGACGAGGTTGTTGCCAAAATCGACCGTCGTGGGCAAGTCCCGCGACGTTTCCATCTGGTTGTCCACGAGGAAACGGATGTGGTGTGTGCCAGGCAGGACATTGATGGTCGTCGCAAACACGCCAGGCCGTCCTTCACTGTAGTTATATTAAATGTATATTAGTGTCCGTTAATTTCGGTGCGAGAGAGCCAGAAGGCGGGATGGCGGAAAAGCAAGGAAAGGAACACATGGCGACAATTTTGGGTCGCATTTGCACCACCACGCGGGACGGCACTTACACTGGATGCATGCGCTGCTTCTTATTCCACTGGAAAATGGTACCAGTGACGTATACCTTCTCGCCGCCACGGAGCCACTCGAGGCGCGTAGGCACCGTTGGCCGCGTCTTGTCTACGCGTAGCTCCTCCATGTCCTCCTCCTCGACAGTAACCGAGCTGAGCGTCGATGACCGGTGGGTCAGGCCGTCGTTGTCGAGGGCCTCAATGTCGTCCACCGGGTCCCCGTCCTTGCGCGGCGCAATAATGGGCGAGCCGGGCGTGTGCACCTCCTCCTCAATGGGCAGTGGCAGGCGCGGCGGCCGCGTGAGGTACGACACATCCGGCACGCTGTTGTGCGTCAGCACGGGCACGTCCATGCTGTCGGCGTAGGGGCTCAACGGCGGCTCAAAGTCGGAGAAACCGGCCGGCACCTGGATACCGCCGGTGGCACTCGGCACAACGACGTTGGCGGGCGGAGCTATTGGGATCTTGGCCGTGCCGACAGCGGCCGAGGGCTGGGGCACGTCGACGGGCTTGGTCGGCGGCGGCGGGGTGTTGCGCGGCTTGGAGGGTGCTCGGGACGGCGAGGCAGACGCAGCAGCAGCGGCCTCGGCAGCGGTCGTGCTGTAAGGCCGGGAAGGAATGGATCGAGAAGCCGAGGATGCGGTCGAGCCTTGGGCATGGGCCATGGACGGCTCCGGGGGCGCGGCGCTTCGTTGGCTCGGCACAAGAACGGGATTTCTGGCCCCCTTTTGCTGCTGTTGCTGCTGCTGCTGCTGCTGAAGCTGCTGGTGGTAGTGCACGGGGCGGCCGCCCGTGTTTGCAGAGCCGGTGGTGCTGCTGCCCTCGTGTTCCCGGCGTACCAGGCGTCTTGGGCGAGGAGGCGTTATTTCCCATGCTGATACCAACTCTCTTGCTCTCCAAGTCGGGGTGCGGTGTGTGTCTGGTGACCCTCGGCGAGTTGGCTGTGTGCGGGTTGGCTCCCAGTGCGCTACTGGCAAAACGTGCCAGCCGGGGAGTGGCTCGACGGATCAGAGAGAAGAGGGTCCCAGATGCAGTGGAGCTGGGGACTGGCCTTTGTGGCTCCGGTCTGGCTGGAATGCTGCAGGTGGGGACGGGGGAGAGCGCAAAGCGGAAGGCGGAAAACGCAAGACGGGGGGCCAGAGCCAAAAAAGAATTCTACAAAAGAGGAGAAAGAAGGCCGTAGCCCTCAAAGGGGTATGGTGAGATATGGATATCGCTGTCGAGCAGACACGGAAACCGCTGCTGCTGGACGCTTCCAGGAAACAGCCCGGCGGGCCCAAACAAATTGTAATGGGCACACGTCGGCAAGCAGCCGTATTCGAGCACCGTGGGAGCGTTGAAGATCCAAATATTGATGCGGTCGTCTTCCTCTCCCTCCTCGTCGTCGTTCCTCCTGCTGTCCTGTTTTTGGCTGCGGTTCGTTGCGAGGAGGCTGACAAAATGCAATTAGTTTGCAGCGGGATGTGGGCGCACAGATAAGGCGGCAGGCGGGTTGGCAAAAAGAGAGATAACGGGATTGCTGCAGACGATGCAGATGACAGGGCGGAAACCCAGCGCGTGCACAGTCGTTTGTCGTGAGTGGCCTGTTGGTGGTGGGCGGTGGACGGTCTTGTGCAGGAGTACGTTTTGGACGGGTCGAGTCTGGTCCGTCCAGGGCAGGAAGGACTCGATAAGGGCCAGAAAAGGCAAGGGCGAATGGGGGGTAGCAGCAGGGCTGTGCCCCACTTTACTGTCTGCTGGTGCCAACTACGGAGTATCTTACATGTACTCTACAGAGTACTGCTCCGTATTAAAGATACATGTAAGATACGTTCGTAGCTTGCGCATAACCTATTTTCCGATGAGGACATATTTCTGAAAGTTAGGACAGACAGCATCGTGAATTTATTCTAATTACAAAATACAGTCTTCAGGGATTCTATTTCACCTCCTTGACAATGTCAGAGACGACTATTGGGCCATACCGTATTCCTTACGTTGGCGTAGGTCTCCTTATTTTAACAGCGCTAAAGCACCCGTTGAGCCCTGCTAGGCTCTATAAATGCGCTGTAAAGGGCACTGTTGTATTGCTCTTTCCAATGTTGTAAAACGGACCCACTTTTCCCGTCCCATAGTAACACGCGCCGACGTACTGTAATGACATCGTCTGGCATCTGACAGCCTTCGCCGAGATTCACGTCGTGACGTCTTGGCGCGCAAACAACATGCTCCTGTCAGCAGAGCCGCCAACAAAAGCATAATACACCCGCCACCAGCCTGGGGAACCTCTACAGCTCCTGCAGCTCAATTGGCCCCATCGTGCTGCCTCGGTAACAACACCTCCCTCTCTTCCTCCTCGTCAGCTTCATTCTTTCCCCCTGCAGTCTCCCTTGTTGAGAGTTCACCACCGCCGCGATGTCGTCGGCTGCTGGGGCCGCGTTCTCGACGCCGGTGCCGCACAGGCAGTGGACGCATCCGTTGCTGCGTCACCTAGCACGTTTGCCTTTTGGTTTGGCATTGCTCGGTCGTCGGGCAGCATGCTGGTGACCCTCGTTGCTGGCTCCTTCAAGGGCATCGTCCAGGCTGGCGGCTACCTTGTGCGCGTGCTGGCCTGGCTGCTGGCCAGTCTGTATGCCATTGTGGCTTGGCCGTGGCGCAGGTCTACGCAATGCTGCGGTTTCTGCTGTCGCCCGTCATCTACACGCTCTCCTATTTGTTTGCACCGCTGGTCTCGTTCTTTTACTTTCTCGGCCGGCTTCGTGTAGGTCTTTGTCTCCTGCCGTCCTTTTGCCCTGTTGTCTTCTATATGGGAGTCTTGCTAACCACGTGTGTGCCTATATACAGCCTCTATACACATATGTAGGACTCTCTCAGCCCTCCCCCACCCCAATCCCATATTGATTCATAGCTGACCAATTTTTTTTTCTTACTCCAGCTGGGCTCGGCAGCTTTTGTTGGCATCGTGACGGCTTGGTGCTCAAGTTTGCCTCGAGCTATTTTTTCGTCGTTCTTAGCTTGGACGAAAAAGCAAGGGCAGCAGCAGCAGCAGAAGAAGGAGAAGGAGAAGAAGAGCTAGAGTCCGAGGACAGTCGCGAGGAATCTCTGCAGCGCAGCCAACAACTCAAGAAGACAGGAAGACAGATGCGCAGTGTACGTCGTCCAGCGCTTTTTACCGCCACGCCCGGCTGCTCGTCCTGCGTCTGTGGAAGGCCCCGTGGTTGCTGTCAAGACCGAGGACGCTATTCTCAGCCCGCAAGACGATGTGTGGCAGTGGCTCGAGGAGTATAATCCAAACAGCCAAACGTGGCCATGGAGCCCGACGGCGGCGATGCGGCAGCTCTTTTAAAGAAGCCGGCTCACAACCAGGGGGCCTGTTGGCCCTCACGATCATGGAAGAGTCATCCTCAGAGTGACTCGAACAATGCAGTGTTACAGTTGCAAGCAGTAGTTTTATTGTAAACATGAAACATGAATTTTATGCTCAGACCACCCACAACTGCGAGAAAGAATACTATCAAGCATGAGACAATGCGATTGCAAAAGATACGTTGCGATGCAGCCTTGTCACAAGAATTCCGCTTGAAATGATGGAAACGCCTGACCCTGTCCTACCTACTCCCGACCAAATGTGTCAACAGTTGGTGTTTTGTTCTTGTCCCGATACTAAAACCACTCTTCAGAAAATCTACAGCAACCCCAATTCCTTCTCTATCTGCGGTACCCACCTCGGTCCCGGCCGTGGTCCCGGTTCCGTATTGGTGAGCGGCTGCGGCTATGGCGTCCGCCGCCACCACCAGCCCCGTTGTCATACCGCTCACTCCGCGGCTGGCAAAATCATCATGCCGCCGGCGGTCCCATGTCGCGTCGTGGGCAGGGTCTCTACCTCCACCACCGGCACTGCCGCCACTCTCACGCACGTAAGCCGGGACATAGGAGTCGCCGTCCGCACCACCGCGTGCACCACCTCCACGGCCTCTAGGTGGAGGCGCGAGGTGGTCTGGCCGGTCTCTGCCATAGTCACGATCACGGCCACGGTCTCTGTCCCGATCCCGGTCTCGGTCCCGATCACGATGTCCGTCGCCAGCGTGGTGCGGCCCGTCACGGCCATTAACCGCCGGGTCATTAACAGGCAGAGGTAGCCGAGGCGGGAGACCATGAGGCTGCTGGTGACGGGCCCATGCTGGCCGGCGGCCATCGTCACCACCGCCTCCACCACCACCACGCGGCCCGCGGTCCTGGGGGTGGCCGCCGCCGCCACCGCCGCCGCCGCTAGGCCGATTGCTGTTCGGACCACCGCCATGCCGGCCAAAGCCGTCACCCTCAAAGTTGCCGCCGTTTGGACCGAAACCGCCTTCGCGTGACCACGTCCCACCGTTCCTCCCTTAGGGGCCGGAGGAAGTGCGGCCTTCCTATCGTCAAACTTCCTGCGGTCAAGCTCGTGCGATTCTTCGAAAACGGGAATGTCGCCTGGCTGTGCTGGAGTGGCGCGGTGCGGAAGTAAGGGTGCTGCAGGGCATCCATGGCGTTGATGCGTGCCCGCCAATCCAGCTTGAGCAACTGTGTTAGCAGGAAACTGCTGTCGGTCCGAATCTATCTGCTATTAGTCCTGTGTACATGGCATATAATTTCCCTGGCAGCAGCAAACACCCAATACGTACTTGCTAAACCGCGGTCGACAGGTTCCCCGGGCGAACACGAGGGTGAAGGCCCTCGGCGCCAGGAAGAGACTTCCAGCTGGGCATGTTGTCTTCGGTGGGCGAGCCACAGAGATCCCAGATAATGTCTAGTTGGTGACTATCGCTAACTCCGGCCAAAATAGGCTTCCCGACAAGCATCTCACCGAAGACGCAGCTGTATCAGTTAGTAAGAATGTCCCGTGCGGCGTGAAAGAAAAATTAAGACAAAAAGACCAAAATGATAAAATGATAAAATGATTAAAAACAGACTCACCCTACGCCCCAGATGTCAATGGCCGTGGTATAACCGCTTCAGCTGCAGCAGCAGCTCTGGTGGGCGGTACCAGCGTGTGACGACGAGGCTGGTGTACTCGCGCTGGCTCTCGCCGCCGCCGTGGCCGGGCATGGGCACCTCGCCCTCGTAGTGAGCGGGCCAGACCGAAATCAGCGATCTGCAGCACACCGCGGTTGTTGATAAGCAGGTTGGCTGCCTTCATGTCACGGTGCAGGATGTGGCTGTCGTGGAGGTAGCGCAGGCCCTCAAGCAGTTGCAAGAGGTAGCACTTGATTTGCGGCTCGGTGAAGCGAACAGAAGGGTTGTCGAGCAAGCCCGATAGATCATGGTCCATGTACGGCATGACCATGTACATAATTGGCCGTTTCCGCTTGTCGGCTGAGAGGTTTTGTTAGAGGTCTATCGCCAACATATATCAAACTAATGTTAAAGGAGTCGTGGCGGGAGGAGGGGGGATAGCGTACAGGGCTTGTTTGGGTGCTCGACGGCCATGTCCTCGAGCTTGAGGACATTCTTGTGGGACAGAAGCTTTAATAGCTTGATTTCGCGAAGGGCCGTGATCGGAAACTAGGGCCACGTTAGTGTTGTCTTTAATGGCAATGTATCGAACCAGCCAGCACATGCACACTTACGCCGTCCTTCTCATTGTGCATGATAATCTTCTTCATGGCCACCATGGCACCGGTCCGTCGAGACCTTGCCTTGTGGACCTCACTATCAGGCCCGCCGGGTCAGTAAAGAATCTCCAGAGACATAGTGAGCCTATCAACTATCAACGCAGCCTCAGGAACGCCAATACCCAAATGTGCCTTCGCCAAGCTTCCCCAGAATCTCGTAGTCGCGGATGTTGGAGCATCCGATAAAGCTCGTCCGCGACCGCATGTGCTGCTGCGCGAAGCTCTGTGGCGACTGCGGGTCGAGCCGCGACGGCGTGGCCATTGCGGGCAGCTGCCAGCCTCCTGGCCAATGGATGCCAGTGCGTGTCGGATGCTGAGATGGTCGTCGTGGTCGTTGTGATTGTCGCTTTTTGGCGTCGCCGTCCAAACTGTCGTCCGTTTATCGAATCGCGTGTTCGAGCTATTCAGCTGGTGCGACAAAAAGTGCACGGCTCTTGTAAAATACAGAACTGCGGCCGATGGCGGGGCTGTTTTCTGCTGCCGGACCTCGATCAGGGGGGGTTGTCGCATCCCCAAACCAGAGCGGTGGTGATGGGTGTCTTTTGGAGCGCTGGGCGCAACAATGATGTCGATGCTCCTTGGAGACCTTGATCGCGGCTGCCATTCCTGAACGAACGAGGCGCTGGTTCCTGCTTGCGGCAGAAAATGGACCGTTTGGTTGCCAACAGGAAGGCGGTGACGGCACTCGGCCTCGTCTATCCCCTGCCACAAGCGAAGCTAGGAGCACATCCAACCATGGGCCAGGATTTCCAAACGACCCAGTTTTTAGCGCAACGACCAATCATCAGTGGCTTATTTTAGTGCCTTATCGATTAGGCCACAAACACCGGCTGCCCTGCTCCACTGTTCCGACTGCCCGTGCTCTCCACCCGAGTCCGCTAAATTTCGATGTATCACAACGTCTTGGAGAGACACGCAGCACACGAACATCCACGGCCGCAAACTGCCATTGACGATCACGACCTCGCGCCACGAACCCCCATAAACGTGCAGAAGAGCTTTGGGCCTCTTCTTGACCATCCGATCTGGTAAATACTGGCCTCCTCGTCGCCTCCAGCACTCTCCCACGGCCCTCATTCGCTAACTTCAATTCTCTCGACTACCAACAGAAAGACAGACCGGACGCCCTACCCTCCCTCCACTCCCCCGGCTCACGCCTCCCAAGACGCAGCTATGAACTTCCACAACAAACCGCCGGTCCCACACGTGCCGTTCTTGTACCGGTTCTCGGCAACGGCGCTGGGTGCCAGCATGTGGTTCTTCGTGAGTGAAATATCGTCAGATGATGGGACTACGGTACCCGTTGACAAGAGTTGATGCGACGGCATTGCTAACGATTGTGGTTTTGTAGCTTATGTATAGAGCGAAGAAGGACGGTAAGGACGTGACTGCGTCGGCCGTGACTGCAAAAAGTACTGTGCTTTGACCTGGAACACCTGTACTGACAAGATACCTTTTAGGCCCGGCACTGATGGGCTGGAAGCACCCATGGGACCACTGAACGGTGCAACGCTTGACGGATATCGAGAAGGCTTTGCATGGGGGAGCAGGTGCGGACTTGCGATGAGCAGTGGCATCCGGGACGGATACGGACGGGCGCGCTTCCCTGCTGAACCGCGGCCAGCATCCTTGTTGTACATACGACCGGCCATGCGGATTAGAACGAACTGAATACAAAAAATATATCAAGCCAGAAGTGTGCGCAGAAACCGAACCTCTGGGTAAAACAGCATGTGGAAAGGGGTTAGTGAAACCCATTGGACAGACAGCTACAAAACGACAAAAAAACGAGAGACGCAAGTTCAACCAACAAACTCCGGCCATGATCACAAGCTCAGACCATTAGAAACACGCCCTCACCTTTTTCTACGTTTTACTTCTCGTTCGCCTTGGAGAACAGGTAGTGGGAGACGCCCCAGACGTCGCCGCCGGCGGTAGTTGAAGAGCTCCGAGCACGCCATGTAGAACACCTGCCAGCGGTAGTACCACGCCGTAGCGTCCTTGTCGCCGTACGTGGCCACCAGCCCAGGCATCATGGCCTTCTTGTTGTCAACCATGTTTTGCAGCCAGTCCTCGCACGTCCGCGAGTAGTGCCGTCCGTTGACCCACCACTGCTTCTCGAGCGTCAGGTCGCGCTGGAAGTAGTGCAGCAGGTCTGCGGACGGCATGGTGCCCCCGTGAAGAAATACGTTGTCATCCAGCCCTCCTCGTAGTCGTAGGGCGTTGTGGCATGGTTAAAGAGGTGCACAAAGAGCTTGCCGCCGGGGCGGAGGGCACGGCTGGCCTTGGCCATCAGCAGTTCATAGTTTTTCATATGCTCAAAGAGCTTTACAGAGGTGGGCGTCAGTAGAAGAAAGAAAAGAGAAAAAGAGAAAAGAGAAAAAAGAACTCACCTCAATGGAAACGATGCGGTCAAAGCTGGCGGGCTCAAACTCATAGTCGACAACGTTGCCCGTGATGACGGTCAGGTTGGTCAGGCCGCGCTTCTTGGCCTGCTCGTCAATGTAAATCTTTTGCGTCCGCGAGTTGGAAAAGGCCGTAATCTGCACCTTGGGCAGCCTCTCGGCAAAGAAGAGTGAGCACGATCCCCAGCCGCACCTGCATGGTGAGTATTATGCAGTATGGCAATACGATGGGATCATGAGATCATGAGACCAGAAAGAGAAGCAGCTCAAACCTACCCAAGATCCAGAATGCGCATGGCGTTCTTTGAGCTGCGCCTTTTCAATGTAGCTGGTGAGCATCGCCACCTCGGCATCGGCCAGCGACGTCCGCTTGCGGCTGGCCCCCAGGGACATCAACGGTGACACCAGCCGGCCGGCAGATGCCAAGAAACCCGTCCCTTTGCACTCCTGCTCGACCTCGGGGTACCAGCAGCTCGAGTACTTCATGTAGGGCCCCAGCGTGGCTGCTAGCACGCCCGTTACCCACCTCGTAGTGCTGCTTGTTGGCCGTGTCGGTCTCAATGGCAATCGGCTGCAGACGCAGCCGGGCCACGTAGCCCTGCTTTCCCGTGCAGTAGCTGAAGCCAAGTCGGGCGATGCCACCTCTTTGAGGCGCTGGACGAGATTGCGCTCCGAATGCCCATTGCGGATAATGGCATGTGGCAGGTAGGCCGCTGGTCCAAGAGGGCGTCTTCAATAGGGGACAACGTCGGAATCAGTAAACGACGGAAGCTTAATATGTGCCGAACTTGACCGGATTGATCTCACCGGTTCTCATTGCGTACAATGAGAATTGCGGTTTGCCCCGGGGCTTGAAAGATGAGAGAGTAACGTATAATAAACGAGGCACAAGACTGTGGCGAAGCTAGGTGCAAGTGATGCCGTGAGTGAAAGTCGACCAAAAGGTTATGAGCAATGGATGAACACAAAGATGCAATGGAAAAGCTAAAAAAGAGACGACAAGAGAGAAAAGAAAAACGAGACAAAAGAGACGAAAAGCATGAAACAAGCTTCACAAGGAGCTCGGAACAATATGCGACTGGAATAACCGGAAACAGCTATGAGCAATAAGGAGGACCCTGCGCGCGTTGCCCGCATTGTTTCAGGACTCAGCACACAACACAACGTGCACGCCCAGGCAAAGGACTCGATCTCCAACAGCGCTGCATGTGCACACGATCGACAGCACCAACGTCATCTTGAACCAACCACCAACAACGCTTACAATGAGAGCATCTGGCAATTGGGCATTTTTCAGCGAAAAATGTTGAAAATAAATGAGCAAAACTCCAATGTAAATGCTTCATCGGTAACGATAGAGAAAAAAAGTGGCACCCGAACCGACACGTGGGCCTGCTTCTATCCAAAATAAGACGTCAAGATAAATAGACACAAAAATCGATACAGTACAGTACAAGAACAATTACAAAACGCTCAGAGAGAACTCATCGCCAGCGTGCGTGCAACCGTCAAATCATGTGCGCATGCTCTCCTGAATGAGCTTATACTCCTTGCGCTTCTTGGGCTGCTTCGTCAATGCCAGCTTGGCCTTGCAATGGCCCGCGCAGCCGCTGGCAGCACCCACTTCTCGGCCACCAAGGCCAGGACCAGATAGGCAATGCCCAGGAGCAGCAGAACAAACTTGAAGTCCCATGAGATCTTGGTCAGCTCCATCAGCTTCTTGAGCCAGTGTGCCGGGCCGAGGATCATGTACACCGTGATGAGAAGGACAACAGTGATGGTCGTGACAAAGGGCCCTAAAGGGAGAGCTGTTAGACGATGAAAAATATGTAAAGGGCAAAAAAAATAATAAATATAAAATAAAACATAAAAAAAAGAGGAAGAGGGGGTGACGTACAATTCTGCCACATGCCCTGGCGGAAAGGAGGGCGGCATTTAGGACCACGCCGGCAAGGATGTACTCGAAGCAGGACACGAGGAACAGCGCTGTGTTCTCCGAGTTCTTGATGTTAGACTTGTCGGGGTCAATGATCGGAGGGATGAACCTGGCGGTAGTCCGTTAGTCGCAGTCGATATACACCCAATTGTATATGTGGTATGCACTCACCAAGGCTGGACGACGAAAAGGCAATGGACTGAATTGCCACGCAGATGGTCATCTGCCCAAGAAGTGGTGTCAACACCTTGCGGGAGACAAGGTCTGCCATTGGCCGCTTCTTGCAGAGTTCTGGAAAGGGGCCAGCCCAAGCTCACTGTGAAATGGTCAGTAAATAAATATGCACATAATCGTTTCTAGTCCAGCGCTGGTGCAAACTTACTGAAGACGGCAATTGGAAGAATCAGAGCCAAGTCGATAAAGAGAAACTGCTGTGTGTTAGCAGGTCTGCGATTGAGAAGAAGAAGAAATGAGAATGTATCACGCGTGGAGACAACAAACCTGAAAGTCACCGAGGTTCGATGCAGAGGCATACAAGAAGCTCACAGACGTGAACTGGATAGCCGAGTACAAGCTCATGTACTTGAAGGCAGCTGAAGCTCGTCACGAGGGAAGCGCGTCCCTCACGGATCACCTCGCGGCACGCAGCGGATGTCGAATACCCGCGACGTAAACGGGGGCAGCGACCGATGCTTCGGCCTCAGACAGCGAAATTCCCACGTCGGCCGCCTTGAGAGCAGCACAGTCGTTGGCTCCGTCGCCACAGAAGCCAGCACAGTAGTCGATGCTTTGCAGCTTCTCCACCAGCTCGTGCTTTTCGTCGGGGGACATGCGGGCGTACACTTTGCCGCAGATGAGCATCTATTGATACAGTTAGTCGCGGCACTCGGCTGTTGATATGTTCACAGTCTGCAGTCGGGACGTACCCTGTGAAGAACTTCTGGACGGGCGTAATCGACAATCCAGCGGAAGACATCGCCACTCACAGCAACCGATAGTTGCGCAAGTTGGAAATATCGTACGGCAAAGAGGCATCGCCTTCTGGCGGAGCAGGAAGAGGCTGCATTCGAGCATATTAGCTGGTGTTATTTTTTGTTTAAACTATATACTGGAGTTCGGTGTAACCGTACCAAGAGCGTCTTTTCGTCGAGCTGGTAGATACTGTTGTCAATGCTCTCCCACTGCAGCTTTCGCAGTCGGATCCTGGGCGTCTCCTGCGTATAAAAGATCAGTATTGGATCGAGGAAAACAAATGCTGCATTCGAAAATTACAGAAAAAAAGAGGGCCAGAAAAGGAGCAAAACAAGAGCAAAAAAAAGCACCTTTGATGAAATGGGGAACGAAGCAGTGCGCCGTCTTGTTGATCAGGTTGCACTCACGCGCGACACTGATGGCGGTCAGGATGTTATCACCAGTGAACCATGACGGCGCCAATGTTGGACTGCAGAAGCTCTTCCAGAACCGCCGTCGTTGTTGGCTTGAGCTTGTTCTCAAAGATGATGAATCCGACAAAGTCCAGGCCCGACTCAGCGTCGTGGCGCTTCTCTTCTGCGCACGCACCCAGCTGAGCTTGGGAATGTGCTGGTAGCACACCAATGACACGATAGCCCTTGTGCGTATTACGATGCCAGGAGCTCGTCATAGTCGGCGGGGAGACTCTCCGGTCGGCAAATCTCCCGCATGCATTCCGGGCACCCCTTGACGTAAACATCGCCACTCTGCTGGCCGTAGATGCGGACGATAACGCTCGCACGGCGAGCTGTGAGACAAATTCAAAGACCGGACAACACCAAGCTCAAAGGGGTTCTCGCCCGGCAGGAGTAACGCGGCCGGCGTCCGTTGGAGGCAGCCGGCCGCATGTCCAGATCGTACACGACATCGCGCGGGGACGAGCCACAGCCGGCGCAAGACCGCCCTGACTCTCCTCGTCGTCCTGGTTTCTTCGACACGATTTTGCTTGCCCTCGTCGAATGCCAATTGGTAAACTCAAACATCTTCAGATCCAGCGGGTCGCCAACCAGCTCATCGTCCACTGACCGCAGGGAGTGGCATGTTGCCATAGTAAACAGAGCGGCACGGCGGGCATCGTCGTACGACCCGGTGACAGCGCGGCTTGCGCTCCGCTGGCATTACGTGCTGGACAGGAGAGACGGCTTCGTGATAACCTCGCCAAAACGGTTCGCACATGTCCACCACACGCACACCCAGCACATCCAGACCATCCTCGGTCAAGGTGCCCGTCTTGTCAAAGCACATAATGTCCCAGCTTTCCACCGACATTGACCCGCTGCGGGCTGATGCAAAAGATCTTCTTCGCACGGAGGCGGCTGAGGGCGAAATTGGTGCCAATGGTCAGCGTTGCCGGCAGCGCGGGTGGGACGACAATGGTGATCAGATCGAGAGCGCGAACGACAATCAGATGCAGGCAAGGCCGAGACGAACAAAGTTGATAAACGACGCAAACGAAGCCGAGCAAGGCAACGCAGGCCATGACAGAGATATACCGGAAAGAGTCGCGGTAGAACTTGAAGCCAGAGGGCTTCGGGAACAGCATCGACCGCACCAGCGAGCCCTTGGTCGTGTTGAAGCCAGTTGCGCAGGACCATGGCCAGGACAACAGCCTCCTCCTCTTCCCGGCCCTCCTGTGCTTCCGTGCACGCACAATCTTGGTGCCGCAGAACAAAAAAGTGCTTGGCCACCTCGGGCAGGATGGACGGAGCAGCGAGGTCCAGCAGCGCAGCTCGTGTTTGTCGCGGGGATTTTGGAGACGGGAACAGACTCTCCCGTGAGCATTACTCTCGTTGACAATGCAGTCGCGCTGCAGCAGCAAGCTGTCACTTGGGAACTGCGTGAGCTCGGGTCGCTGACCTCGTAGACGTCGCCAGGGACAAGGTCGCCCGCAGGAGACGGTGCGCCAGAAGCCGTTGCGCAGGACGCGCACGTCGCACTCGAAGCGCGAAATCTCCCGCAAGCCGGCGCAATGGTCGACCGCGTCTCGATCAGCGTCGTAGTGATGCTGCCAAACGACATGAGGAAGATGGCAATGGCATAGTAGTAGTACTCGTCCATGACCACAGGACGAGACTCGCAATCTGGAAGACGTAAAAGGGAATGGAACACCTCGTCGACCAGGAGCTTAAAGACAGACTTCTCCTCGATGTCGATCAAGTTCGCGCCAAAGACGGTCGACCGGTATCCCTTTTCGTCGCTGTCCAAGCCGCACGAACCTCGCGAACATCCTGCCACAGGGGGTCTTTCCAGCCGGTGGAGAGCACAAACTTGTCACGCTGGGGGTGGAAGTAGAGGCGCACATAGCGGTAGTTGAGTCCGCGCAGGTCCTTTAATAATGGGTCCGGGTCCTCGTCGTCAAGCACCTCGCTGGCGGTCTTGCGCGGAGCGCCAAAGATGGTCGACAACGGCCGGTTATTACGCCGTGCTTGTCAACGTCCAGGATGGTCATCTCGTTCCACTGGTTCTCGACAACCACCCATGTGCACTCGCGGAGAGAGCATGCGCGGCCCACAACCCGGACATGCCACCGAGGGATCCACCGGAAGAGGAGCCATGCCAGGCCAAACGTCAGCACACAGAGCACGATGTAGGCCGCGTTGCCCACTCTGCTGGTGCGGAAGCCAGCAATCACAATGTACAGGTCCTCGTTGGCGAGGTAGGTTTTCTGGCTCACGCGGCCACTGCCAAACTCGCTGCCAGCGTCGGTGGCTGCGCTGCCCCGGCGGTGCAGCAGGCCGCCGCGGGCAGACGACCGCGACATGGTCGATGACCGGCGGTGGAGCACATTAGTCGTTGCGGTCGATCACGCTCTCGAGGTCTGCCGAGTCATCCTTCCTCCTCCTCGTCGTTGGCCAGGAACCCAGCCTCGACGTCTCTGCTCCGGTCGAGCTCCTCCTCGTAGTGCTGGGACCCGTATGACCGACAAGCAGCTGCTCGGCCTCGAAGCTGATTGGCGCCGCGTCGTCGTTGTCATGGTGGCGGTGGCGTGCCGATTCGCTGCTGCGCCGCCCGGTCTTGCTCCTCGTCGTTATCCGTGTAGTACGCAAAGCTCGCCGTCGAGTCGGCTCGTGATCGGCGATGGGAGAATGCGGCGATGCTCGAAGGCAGGCTCTCGGCCATCGGGCCAGAGTACAGCTACAGTGACAGCAAGGGTCAGAAGCGAGCTTGAAAGCAGCCACCAAGGCGCAAGTTAACCCCCCTCCCCCCGAAAAAGCCTGCTCACCTCGTCGTGCGCCATTTCTACGTCCTCAAAGACGCTGGTCGAGCTTCTGGTTCGAGTCCAGGCGATAGAGAGACGGGCCCCGGCTGCCGTCCTGGCGCCCCGACCGGGACTCGGTAGGGCTGTGGAGGCCCGCCATCACCGCCGTTCATTGCGCCGGCCATCCGCAGCTGGTGTGGCTATCTCAAAGTCCCGGGCCGGAGGAGACGGGAGCCAGAGATCAGATCGAGGAAAAGAAACAGTTGCTGTTGGCTGCTAGCTTGTGGCACATGGCAGCGGTGTCGGCGCAGTCAAGCTCGGCGGTCAATTTCTAATAGGAAATAGAAATAGACCGTCCGATTCGTTGCGTTCGTCGGGCACGGAACTTCTGACATGTGCGTTGTTGCGTCGTGTTGTAGCAGTACGTTCTGCAGCGCGGATGGCGAGGTTGTTGCACTGGTCAACACCTACCGGCCACCAAAAAAAATCCAAGATAAGGCTCTTGCCAATGATGACATCCTACTGGGCAATGGCCGCTGTAGGTGGAGAGCTGCAAGCGCTAAAAAAATGCGCTGCAAGACCTACTCGTAGTACTCTTATGTAAGTATGAAGAGCAACACAGCTCGCTCCTGCCCCAACGCGTCTTCTTTCTTTGTCCGTTTTCACATTTTCATTTTCATATTTTCACATGCAGAAACAGGCAGGAGCTCTAGCGCCCGTTGACGCAAACCTTGCCCAAGCTGCAGTACGTTTTCGTCTCTCCGTTTTACCTTCTTACTACGTACTCCGTACTTGCGTCGACGTCTGAGTTGTCTTGCCGTTTTAGCTCCCTAGGCTCCGTATCTAGCGGTCTAGGCTCGCACACAAATACTGGGTAATACTCGGGTGTTCTGGCTTATTGATGCACGCATGGGACGAGTGTTGGGAGGGACGACGGGCATCGGCAGCGAATAACACACGGCCAGGCAGGGCCGCCTCGACACGAGGAAGGAGCAGACGGCAGACAAGGGGACGCTCAGATGCTGCCTCGGCCAGCCCCAGAAGGCAAGCATAGGCGAACAAATGTATTGTGCAACCTTCCGCGGGATGACAAAAGGCAGGGGCGACTGACGAATGCGGAAGGGCCAGAAGCACTAACAACAGCCCTTGCCAGGCCCGGCTACAGGCAGTTACAGAGGGCCAGCTCTGGCCAAGGCCTTTCACCGAGGCGCCTAGACATTCTAGAATGAAAGGGAGTCCCGTACGCAACAATCGAAAATAGCAGTGAGAATAAAAGCGGGGTTTGGCTAGTGCAGCCAATGGCCACAGCCCAACGTGGCAAGTGGGAGGCCACAGTGGCGGCAGCCAACGAAAACAGACGAACGAGGGCAGCACAGCGTCCAGCGAACCGCCCCCAGCCAGCAACCGTCCCTCCGTATTCCCTCCCCTTCTTTTCCCACCGCTCAACCGCTCAGCAGAAAAATTTACCTGGCGCCCCCAAAGGAAATCTCGACCCCGCCGCTGAAAATCCCATACTAATTTTTGTTCCCAACCCTCCTCTCTATCTCTGCTTCACCTTCCTCTCCCTTTACTCCACCTCACTCCCTCCCTCTGCTTTTTTCTTTTGCATCCTGCATACCCTCTCTTTGCACTCGACTCACCGCTGCATCCGATCATCGACCTCCTGTTCCCCCGAGGTCTCCCATCGACGTCTCTGTCCCTTGTTTTCCCCGCTATCTATCGCCTTTCTTCAGCCCAGCAGCCATGGCCGAGCCCATCCGCAACAAGCGGCCTGACCCCGTCGCACCGTGAGTGACTGCCACGATCCCCGCATCTGACGCCCCTGGGGTTTGTCTCGGGTTACCGGTGGGCGCTGCATTGCTCTGCTGAACCATTGGAGGCCCGAGATGTCGACCCTGGCTGTGATATTTTTTGTTGGGACACATGCTGACCGATTTTGATATAGGACGCCGCAGAACACGCCCGCCAAACAATGCCCCCATCTCCTCGCACGCCCAACAGCCCGGCGTCTCGAGCATTGCAGAGGGTGAGTTTTTGTTAGTGATTTACGGAGACAGGGAGGGAAGAGGCAATACACCGCGGGCGTGCTGTCGCCCTCTCTCTCAATGCACAGGATCCCCGCGTTTCGGTGTTCCCCTAGCCATGTCTATTACTGTCAACAGATGCTAACGCCCAACAGAGCCGGTTGACATCGCCGCCGCCGCTTCTCTCTTTTGCCCAGAACCCCCGCCTTGTCAGCATGATCCAGGGCAAGCTTGGCAGCCTTGTAGGCCGCTCGTCTGGTTACATTGAGTCGCTCCCCCGCAAGTGAAGCGCCGTGTTGCCGGCCTCAAGGCATTCCAGAAGGAGCACTCGAAGCTCGAGGCGAGTTCCAGGAGGAGGTTCTCCAGCTGGAGAAGAAGTACTTTTGCCAAGTTCACTCCGCTGTACGAAGAAGCGTTCCAAGATTGTCAACGGTGCCACGGAGCCCACCGAAGAGGAGGTTGTTGCCGGTGAGGAAATCCGAGGACGAGGACGAGGGACGAGGACACCATGGAGGATCCAACAAGGCCGAGGTCAAGGCCGAGGAGACCGACGCCTCTGCCGAGTGTCCGTCTTCTGGTATCCCCGAGTTCTGGCTGTCTGCCATGAAGAACCAGATCTCCCTTGGCCGAGATGATCACAGACCGTGACGAGGGTTGCGCTGAAGCACCTGACCGACATCCGCATGGAGTACCTCGACAAGCCCGGCTTCCGCCTGATCTTCGAGTTCGCCGAGAACGACTACTTCACCAACAAGACCATCTCCAAGACATATTTTCTACCAGAGCGAGTCCGGCTACGGCGGTGACTTCATCTACGACCACGCCGAGAGGTGACAAGATTCAACTGGAAGGCCGACAAGGACCTGACCGTCCGCATCGAGCAGAAGAAGCAGACGCAACAAGAGTACGTGATTGCCGCCCGCCCGTGTGGCATGTTTAGGGCCTGGGACCTGGGACCTGGGGCTTGGACATACAATAATACAATATGCTAACTATCTTCCAGACACCAAGCAGACCCGCATCGTCAAGAAGACTGTCCCAACCGAGTCGTTCTTCAACTTCTTCTCGCCGCCTGAGCCCCCGGCAGAGGATGACGAGGAGGCCGCCTACGACATCGAGGACCGCCTGGAGCTGGACTACCAACTGGGCGAGGACATCAAGGAGGAAACTGATTCCCCGCGCTATTGACTGGTTCACCTGGCGAGGCCCTGGCCTACGAGGAGATTGACGAGGACGATCTCAACGAGGACTTTGAAGACGACGACGATGACGAGGCATGATCTGAGCGAGGACCACGACGAGGACGATGACTCTGAGGACGACGATGTAACGTGAACCGCACATTGGACTCCCATTTGACCCCAATACAATATTGAGAATGGTAATACTAACTTGTCTGTAGGATGATGGTTCCAAGCCGAAACCCGACGCCCAGGAGTGCAAGCAGAGCTAAACGAGTCGCTCATCGCAGTTGTTTTCAACCCCAAGAAAATAATAAGATGTGCTAGTCTCTCGTCACGACACGACACGCTCGCGGGTACAGGAAGCTCGCACATGTACTGGCAGTGGCGGTTGGGGCCACACAAAATCGATAGGAGCAGGGCAAGGGACGGGAATTTCCGGCAAGGCCAGAAGCCATGCGCAACATAGTGCAGCTTACCCATTCGACTTTCTTTTTTGTTTTGCCCCCCTTCGACATGCATCCCCTCCTGAAACAACCCGCAAGTACATTGTCCTGCTTGAGCATTCTGAGCCTAGAGCACCACGTTGAGACATCTCGATGTTTTGCAAGCAAAGAAAAAGAAGGAAAAGAAATCAAGACATGCAAAAAAAAGTACAAAAAGTACAAAAAAAATAATTACTGGGAGGGCTCTGGGCGGAACAAAATAAGAGACGAAGCACGGATTGGTCATGTGTTTGTTATCTTTGTGCGACTTGCTATGCTTTTTGTGCTTTATTACTTTTTGCTTCTGTTCTCTTTACTTTTTTTTTGGCAATTTCTTTCACATGCTTGAATTTCTGGCCTTTTACCACCCTCTTTCTTTACAAGTACTTACACTTTTATAACACCCCTTAATAGTCCTGCTGCAATTATATTATTTCATCCAACGGCAGTTTTATTCCGTACGTGTGGCTGTTATTCACCCCGTTTGCCTTTGCAGTCTGATGTGTAGTACAAAATATGCAAGTGAGATGACATACAAATGAGCCGTTGAGTACGGCGCAGTGTTTCTCTCCGATAAAATCAGCCGTTATTGCCATCTGCAGAGAGATCCCGAGGCCGGGATCGAGCCAGGTGGAAAGTGACGAGTCAGTCTCGTTCTGGCAGACACATGCCGTCCGTCGTCCGTTGGCGATGACTCCCGAGAACGGTGTTCCTTAAAACGGCGATGCCGTCTAGTCAGTGTTGCATTCCTCGATCCCTTGCCCGACGGAGGAATTCCGAAATAGACCGCGGTGGTACTCTGGAGAGATGAAAGCAACCAGAACCAGAGCCCGGCCGAAAAGGAGTCACAGCTTCGCGGTGTTTGCCCGCCGTCCAGCCAGCGAGCCTCCCCATGCGGTAAGACGAAATATAATATAGAAAAAAAAGAAAAAAAGTGACCCGATACATGAAGCAGGCTGAAATGGGCGGTCTCTGAAAGCTCATTGGAGAGAAGCTGGCAAGTCTTAGTCAGAGATGGCAATGCAGTAAAAGTAGCAATAACGGCATTATCCCTGCGGCGGTTGTCGCTGGTCACTGACATATTGCGCACGCCAGAGCCGGCCGTTCACAAAACGGCAATTCCTGACCTGCGCTGGTGTGAACGTAGGCAGACTCGTCGTAAAAAGGCGTGGGCGAATTTGGTCGGCGAGGTGAAAATTTTTTTTCGCGTCGAAATAGGGCGCTGTCAGACAAGCCCAGAGCCTTCCGAAAGTCTGTGTTTGGAGGCGCCGTAGGCGCTATTTCGTAATTAGTGGGACACCGCGTTCCGTTTCTTGCCAGCAAAGACGAGCTTTAGGTGACCAGTCGTCTTCTGCATTGTGAGTCAAAGAGCAAGAGGGAAGGGGCGTTGCGAGCTGCTCTTGCCCCGACAGCCGATGTAAGAGACGATAGAGACGATACAGAGATAAAAGCTCGTTCCTGCCCTTTTTGCGTTTTGCGTGATGCCCCCGCTATCGCTGTGCCATTCGTGACAAAAGCAGCCGTTTCCCCCCAAAAACTGCTGCCCCACTATTCACTGACATCACGACATCCCCCTCACTGTAAAAAAAAATTAACGAAACCAGCTACCAAAAAACCTTCCAACTTCGACCACACGACTGTCTTCACCCTCACGCCCTGAACAGGTGTAACATCTGTGCTCTCGTGTGCGCCGTGCGTCCCTCTTTCGAACTGCCGCCTCATATTCCTCCACAAAAATACATTGGCACCACAATGGCCTCACAACCACAGGACATTTGCCAGCCGGCCAGCCGCAGCTGCTGTTGCGGCCGCCGACAGCAACCCCATGATCGTGTCGACCTCGCGACCGCCACGTTCCACTCGCCCCCGTCCAGCTACAACGCCTATGCGGCGTTTGGCGCCGGCCGCTGCCGGCAGCTACGCAGCACCGGTGCTGTGGGCGACAGCCGCGTGGTGGCAACGCCAAGCCGCTCAAGCCCTTCAACTCGACCGACATCAAGATCCTGCTGCTCGAGAACGTCAACGAGAGCGGCCGCAGCATTCTGACGGCCAGGGCTACCAGGTCGAGTATCTCAAGTCTCGCTGCCCGAGAACGAGCTGATCGAGAAGATCCGCGACGTGCACGTTATTGGCATCCGTTCCAAGACGCGGCTGACGGAGAAGGTGCTCGCCGCGGCCAAGAACCTGCTCGTCGTGGGCTGCTTCTGCATCGGCACGAACCAGGTCGACCTCGACTATGCCGCCAAGAACGGCATTGCCGTCTTCAACTCGCCGTTTGCCAACTCGCGCAGTGTCGCCGAGCTGATGATTGGCTGGGTCATCTCGCTGGCGCGCCAGCTGGGCGACCGCTCGTCGGAGATGCACAGCGGCACCTGGAACAAGGTCAGCGCGCGCTGCTGGAGATCCGCGGCAAGACGCTGGGCATTGTCGGCTACGGCCACATTGGCTCGCAGCTGTCTGTCCTGGCCGAGGCCATGGGCATGTCCGTCATCTACTACGACATTGTCACCCTCATGGCCCTGGGCAAGGCCCGCCAGGTCGCCTCGCTCAACGACCTGCTGCGCGAGGCCGACTTTGTCACCCTGCACGTCCCCGCCACCCCCGAAACCCGCAACATGATTGGTGCCGCCCAGCTGGCCCAGATGAAGCAGGGCTCCTACCTGCTCAACGCCAGCCGCGGCACGGTCGTCGACATTGCTGCCCTCGTCGAGGCGCTGCGCTCGGGCAAGATTGCCGGTGCGGCTCTGGATGTATACCCCCAGGAGCCCGGTGGAAACGGCGCCTTCTTCAACGGCCAGCTGAATCCTGGCTGGGGCGATGAGCTGCGCGGCCTCAAGAACGTTATCCTGACGCCGCACATTGGCGGCAGCACTGAGGAGGCCCAGCGCGCCATTGGTGTCGAGGTCGGCGACGCCCTCGTGCGCTACATCAACCAGGGCATCACCCTGGGCAGCGTCAACCTGCCCGAGGTCAACATGCGCTCATTAACGCTCGAGGAGCCCAACCACGCCCGTGTCATCTACATCCACCGCAACGTTCCCGGTGTGCTGCGCCGTGTCAACGAGATCCTGGGCGACCACAACGTCGACAAGCAGATTACGGACAGCAAGGGCGACGTAAGTGCCACGCATCTCTTGTTCTCTCCCTTTTTCTTTCTTTCTTCTTTTCTTTTCTTTTCTTCATTGTTTCCAGCTATGTTCCTTGTACTAACATCATGCAGATTGCCTATCTGATGGCCGATGTCAGCGACGTCAAGCCTAGCGACCTCAAGGAGATTACTGATAGCCTGGAGGCGCTTTCTTGTGAGTTGACCTATGTCTGCGTCTTGTTTCTTTCAACTTCTTTTCTTGGGTGTATTCTGCAACATACTAACCTCTTGTCTTATTTAGCTCGCATTCTCACCCGTGTGCTCTACTAAACGACTGCACTTTTCCTTTCCAAATTGGTTCTTCACTGGCGTCAAAAACTACTAAAATCATATCAAGACGGCGCATTAAAAACGAAAAATACCACTCCCCGGCGGTATATACATATAAGAAAGGGCAAAACTCTTGGCGTCGTGCTTTGCACTGCATTTACATCATTTCCTTTTTGTATTCCTTGTTCCTTTCGGTTCGTCGACTCACCTGTTCAACATGGACGAGCATGATAAGGCAACTCAACTGCCTTAATCCGGCCCTGGCATTTCTTGGGGGGTATATATATTTTCAGAGTAGGGTCATCATGGGACGAGATTCAACAAATAAACAAGAGCATAATATATAGACGGAATAAGATCCGAACATAACCAGCATACTTCTGTCTCGCTCTCACTGAGTACATTTGTTTTGTGTTTCCTCGTCTCGTTCCTCTCCACCGATCCTGCGTTGTATCGTATATTATTACTGTGCTCCACAGCATTGATCAAGACAGTTTGAGTTAACCTGGTCGGCGCGTGAATATTCCCGGCCCAATTTATGTTCCTGTGTGTACATGTACGGAGTACTCCGTACTCCAGAAGCTTTCTTCCCTTCTTCCATGACGTGCCCCATATATTAAAAGGAGATCCTAGCCGTACTCCACAAGCAGATCTTGGTCTGAAATTACCATGTTGAAGATGAAGAAACGTGCGGAAGCAAGCAACGGCGGAGCGGTGTTTATTATTTTTTTTTAAAAAAAAAAGACTAAAAAGGGTTTTTATAACCGTTTCTCGAGTGCTTTGGCACACTGCTCTTTTTTGAGAAGCGGGTGAAAGGGCCGTACGGAAAAGACCACCGGGAAGCTCAAGCCCAAGAATCACGCGTTTCATGTTTGATCGTGGTGGGCACATGGTGAGCAGCTCAACAAACCGGTGGCACGGATGGTGGACGCGCGCAGAGCACATGGAGGACCTACCGCAAGGGAAAATTGGGGTTGGAAAAGGGGCTCGGGGAGGAGTAGGGAGCTGCATTTTAGGGCGTAGCCTGCTATACAAGTAGTGCCCACCGGACGACGCGATTTGCCACTGGGCGCGACGTAATTGCACTTAACGGGGTGAAGCTGCTGCATGCAGGGGCACCACCTTCCAGCGATCTTCCAGCGATATGCACAATTTGGCCCGCGAATGGGCTCCTTTCCCAACGCAATGGTGGTCACAGCACTGCGTCATATCCGACCCACGAATAACAAAACAGCACGTTCACCAATAGCGAAGGATCGGGTTTGCAGCCTGCAGCCCTCCTGTATCAACTTGCACATTTTGCTCATGAACGCGCATCATCTGTTTGTTGTTTTTTTTCGCATGAAACAGCTAGAGGACAAAGGCATCTTACCAGATCGATTAGCCGTGTTAAAGCCCTGCCGAGTAAAGATCGGCCGTCCGTGGCATAGCGTGTCCGTGACTTGGTCTTTCAGTTTTTGCCTTTCAGTGTGTTGTCGTTTCGGGCTGGCCACATTCTCAATCGCGCGTTTTGTGTGCTGAGTGCATGCATGTGTGTGTAAGGTGTATTTTGTTTGCCTGCAGAATACGGCGTACTCCCATCGAATAGGAAAGAGCCGCAGGTGAGGGTGAGCCTCGCTCCTGCCGCCGCCCCTAGAACGGGACACATTTGGTGCTTTATGTAGCGAATCAAGAAGAGGCAGGGCCAGGCCAAAAAAAATGTTGCTGCAACCAGGCAGGAAGGCACGACAGGCATCTTTTTTTTTCTTTTTTTTTCGCGTCCCATCCCAGCAAAATCGCAGGGCCCCGTTGTTTCCAGCCATCTTTGATCAACAGAAAAGGCAGTTGCACACTGCTCTGCGCCTTCCTCGTTTGTCTCCCCCCCGTTGCTTCCGCTGACCCAGGAAAGAGCAACCGTCCATCGTCTCATCTCAAGATATCTCTTCATCACGCAAAATTCCGCGTCTTTTTTTTTTCTCTTCTTTTGTTTCCCTCCAACGGTGCCCCAGCATTCTTTGTTCGCCAGCCGCTTCCCCCTTTCCACCGCCCTGCTTTTGTATTCTTTTTTGCTTCTAGTTTTAATGCGTTCCCGTTTAGGGGACCCCTACACCCAGTAGCGTCTTTTTCTGCCAACCGCTCCCCTTTCCTGCCGCCTCCACACTCCTTTTCTTCGACCTACAAAGTAATATTCCATTATCTTTCCTCTCCATCGTCGACGCAGCTCTCAGCCACCGCCCGACTGCATCTAGCACACACGTCGACGACACCGGGCACTCTCGAGCTGCCCTCCTCCCTCCTCCCCGACCGTCACACCGCGTCCGTCTCGACTTATCACCGCTTGTTGATATCCTTTACCGCCGTTTGACTCGTGTGGGCCCCCTTTCCAATCCCCAACACCCGCCTGTCGACCGCACTTCCACATCTTGGACAAAACACACTTTTTTCGCGTCTCTCAGAGCAGCACCGCCTCACCTTTCTCGGCGCCGGCCGCTTTTATTTTGTTTCTCTCTCGATCTCTCGATTCATCCACCATGGCGGAAAACCTACGATGTTGGCACTCGGGCGTGCAGCCCGATCCCACGGAGGGCTGGGTAGCTTCCGAGGTGGTCAAGAGGGACGTCCAGGGCTCGAAGGTCATCCTGGAGTTCAAGCTGGAGAATGGCGAGGTACGTTTGCTCTGCGGTACAGGATCTGGGTGATGGGATAAAGTAGTCGTTGCAGAACTGACATTATCTTCTATGCCCACAGTCAAAAAAGGTCGAGGTCACCGCAGAAGCTCTGCAAAAGGGCAGTGATTCGTCCCTGCCACCACTGATGAACCCAACCATTCTCGAGGCCAGTGACGACCTGACGAACTTGTCTCATCTGAACGAGCCTGCCGGTACGTGTTGTTCTGCCATTGTACTTCTGCGTTGCTTCGTTGTGTCTCAACGCGAGCCCCCCTTTCTGCGGCGTCTGCTGTGCAAAGCTTTGAGAGAGAGAGGGAGAGAGAGAAAGCAACTGGACTGACAGGGATTCCGCTACCTAGTTCTGCAAGCCATCCGCCTTCGCTACGCCCAGAAGGAAATCTACACATATTCGGGCATCGTTTTAATAGCAACAAATCCCTTCGCTCGTGTCGACTCCCTCTACGTCCATGGCATGGTCCAGGTGTACGCTGGCAAGCAGCGTGCGACCCAGGCGCCGCATCTGTTTGCCATTGCCGAAGAGGCTTTCATCGACATGCTGCGCGACAACAAGAACCAGACAATTGTCGTCTCGGGCGAGTCTGGTGCTGGTAAAACCGTCAGCAGCAAAGTACATCATGCGCTACTTTGCGACACGCGAATCGCCCACCAACCCCGGCTCGCGCTCCAAGAAGGGCCCTGACGCCATGAGCCAGACCGAAGAGCAGATCCTGGCCACAAATCCCATTATGGAAGCCTTTGGCAACGCCAAAACCACCCGCAACGACAACTCGTCTCGCTTCGGCAAGTACATTGAGATTATGTTCGACGACAAGGACCAACATCATTGGTGCCAAGATCCGCACCTACCTTTTGGAGCGGTCGCGTCTCGTCTTCCAGCCGCTTAAGGAGCGCAACTACCACATTTTCTACCAGCTCGTTGCTGGCGTTTCCGACGAGCAGCGCAAGGAGCTCGACATTCTCCCCGTCGACCAGTTTCGAGTACCTCAACCAGGGCAACACGCCGACGATTGATGGCGTGGACGACAAGGCCAGAATTCCTGGCCACCAAGGCCTCGCTCAAGACGATTGGCATCACCGAGCCAGAGCAGGACGACATTTTCAAGCTGCTCGCTGGTCTGCTGCACCTCGGCAACGTCAAGATTGGCCAGATGCGGAACGAGGCGGTCCTGAACTCGTCCGAACCTGCTCTTGTGCGCGCCTGTGAGATCTTGGGAATCGACGCAAATGAATTCGCTCGCTGGATTGTCAAAAAGCAGCTGATCACTCGCGGCGACAAAATCGTCTCCAACCTGTCGCCCGCACAAGCATTTGTTGTCCGTGACTCCGTTGCCAAGTACATCTACTCCAGCCTGTTCGACTGGCTCGTAGAGGTGATCAACAACAGTCTGGCCACAGACCAGGTGCTGAGCCGCGTCAAGTCGTTCATTGGTGTGCTCGATATTTACGGTTTCGAGCATTTCGCCAAGAACTCGTTTGAGCAGTTCTGTATCAACTACGCAAACGAAAAGCTGCAGCAGGAGTTCAACCAGCACGTCTTCAAGCTTGAGCAGGAGGAGTACCTGCGGGAAAAGATTGACTGGACCTTTATTGACTTCTCCGACAATCAGCCTTGTATTGACCTTATTGAAGGAAAACTTGGCATCCTGTCGCTGCTTGATGAAGAATCACGCCTGCCCATGGGCTCAGACGAGCAGTTTGTTCTCAAGCTGCACCAGAACTATGCCCAGGACAACAAGAACAAGTTCTACAAGAAGCCAAGATTCGGCAAGTCATCCTTCACCGTCTGCCATTACGCTGTCGATGTCACGTACGAGTCCGAGGGCTTCATCGATAAAAACCGTGACACGGTTCCCGACGAGCACCTTGCCGTCTTGCGGGCTTCGAGCAACAAGTTCCTTGGCCGTGTCCTCGATGCGGCTTCGGCCGTTCGGGAGAAGGACCTGGCCTCATCAACAACCACGGCTGTCAAGCCGGCCGCTGGCCGTCGCATTGGCGTTGCTGTGAACCGGAAGCCGACGCTCGGTGGCATTTTCCGCTCCTCGCTGATCGAGCTGATGAACACCATTAATAACACCGATGTCCACTACATTCGCTGTATCAAGCCCAACGAGGCGAAGGAGGCCTGGAAGTTCGAGGGCCCCATGGTCCTGAGCCAGCTGCGTGCTTGTGGTGTCCTTGAAACAGTACGCATCAGCTGTGCCGGCTACCCGACACGTTGGACCTACGAAGAGTTCGCCCTGCGCTACTACATGCTCGTCCACTCGTCCCAGTGGACATCCGAGATCCGCCAGATGGCTGATGCTATCCTTACAAAGGCGCTTGGCACCAGCACGGGCAAGGGTGTCGACAAGTACCAGCTGGGTCTGACAAAGATCTTCTTCCGCGCTGGTATGCTGGCTTTCCTCGAGAACCTGCGCACCACCCGCCTCAACGACTGCGCCACTCTGATCCAGAAGAACCTGCGTGCCAAGTACTACCGTCGCCGCTACCTTGCCGCCCGCGAGGCTATCATCAAGGTCCAGGCGGCGGCCCGTGCCTACAACGCGCGCCGCCAGGCCCAGGAACTGCGCACCGTCAAGGCAGCAACCACCATCCAGCGTGTGTGGCGCGGCCAGAAGCAGCGCAAGGCCTTCTTGCGGATCCGTGCCGATGTTGTGCTTGCTCAGTCCGCCTTCAAGGGCTACCTGCGGCGCAAGGAGATCATGGAGACGCGTCTCGGCAACGCCGCGCTTGTCATCCAGAGAGTTTGGCGGTCACGCCGCGCTATGCGCGTCTGGCGTTCGTACCGCAACAAGGTTGTCCTTGTGCAGAGCCTGTGGCGTGGTCGCAAGGCTCGTCGCGAGTACAAGGTCATCCGCGAGGAGGCGCGCGATCTGAAGCAAATCTCGTACAAGCTGGAGAACAAGGTGGTCGAGCTGACGCAGTCGCTGGGCACGATGAAGGCCCAAAATAAGGAGCTGAAGAACCAGGTAGAGAACTACCAGGACAGATCAAGTCCTGGCAGACGCGCCACAAGGATCTCGAGCAGAAGACCAAGGAGCTGCAGACGGAGGCCAACCAGGCGGGCATTGCCGCTGCCCGTCTCTCGCAGATGGAGGACGAGAATGAAGAAGCTGCAGCTCAGCTTCGAGGAGTCGACGACCAACGTTCGCCGCATGCAGAAGGAGGAGCAGGACCTCAAGGACTCGCTGCGCGCCACCAGCACGGAGCTCGAGGCGGCTTCGCCAAGAAGTCACCAAGTCCGAGTCGGAAAAGAACAACCTCCGCCAGCAGCTGGCCGACATGCAGGATGCTCTGGAGCAGGCCCGCCGCTCTGCACCCGTTATGAACGGCGATATGAATGGTGCTGGCGAGGCCAACGGCTCGCACCCATAGCCAACGGCCTGATCAACCTCGTATCGTCCAAGAAGCCTTCGAAGCGCCGCAGCGCTGGTGCCGAGCCGCGCGAGGTGGACCGCTACAGCACAACCTACAACCCCCGCCCTGTTTCGATGGCTGTTACTGGCCGCCAGAACGGCAATGGTGTCGGCGTCGACAACGTGGAGCTCGAGCTCGAAGGCCTGCTGGCCGACGAGGAGGGCCTGAACGAGGAGGTAACGCTGGGCCTGATCCGCAACCTCAAGATCCCGTCGCCCAACACGACGCCGCCGCCATCGGACAAGGAGGTGCTGTTCCCGTCGTACCTGATCAACCTCGTTACGTCGGAGATGTGGAACAACGGCTTCGTCAAGGAGTCGGAGCGCTTCCTGGCCAATGTGATGCAGTCAATCCAGCAGGAGGTGATGCAGCACGATGGCGAGGACGCTATCAACCCCGGTGCCTTCTGGCTGTCGAACGTGCATGAGATGCTCTCGTTTGTGTTCCTGGCCGAGGACTGGTATGAGCAGCAGAAGACGGACAATTACGAGTATGACCGGCTGCTGGAGATTGTCAAGCACGACCTGGAGAGTCTTGAGTTCAACATCTACCACACGTGGATGAAGGTGCTCAAGAAGAGACTGCAAAAGATGATCATCCCGGCCATTATTGAGTCGCAGTCGCTGCCGGGCTTCGTCACGAACGAGAACAACCGGTTCCTCGGCAAGCTACTGCAGTCGAACTCGGCGCCAGCATACAGCATGGACAACCTGCTCAGCCTGCTGAACAGCGTGTACCGCGCCATGAAGGCGTACTACCTGGAGGACAGCATCATCACGCAGACGGTGACGGAGCTGCTGCGCCTGGTGGGCGTGACGGCGTTCAACGACCTGCTGATGCGCCGTAACTTCCTCTCGTGGAAGCGTGGTCTCCAGATCAACTACAACATTACTCGTATTGAGGAATGGTGCAAGAGCCACGATATGCCCGAGGGCACGCTCCAGCTGGAGCACTTGATGGTACGTTCCGTGTGGATGGATGACGACTTGGTTTGTAAAAAAAAAAGAACAGCACGTGACTAACTTTTATACCCCTTCTACAGCAAGCGACAAAGCTCCTGCAGCTCAAGAAGGCCACGCTGAACGACATTGAGATTATTCAGGATATTTTGCTGGATGTAAGTTGACGCGGGAGAGCACATGCCATATTCAAAAGGGTCACGAAGCAAGGAAAAGAAAGTAGGAAACTAACCTTGCATTCACAGGCTCTCACCCAACCAAATTCAGAAGCTTCTCAACCAGTACCTAGTCGCCGACTACGAGCAGCCGATCAACGGCGAGATTATGAAGGCAGTCGCTTCCAAGGTGAACGAGAAGGGCGACGTGCTGCTGCTGCAGGCTGTTGATATGGACGACAGTGGCCCGTACGAGATTGCCGAGCCGCGTGTGATTATGGCTCTCGAGACGTACACGCCGTCGTGGCTGCAAACGCCGCGCCTGAAGCGCCTGGCCGAGATCGTGTCGGCGCAGGCCATTGCGCAGGAGAAGCAGGACATGGAGTACGACGAGCAGCCGGAGCTCGACGACGTGGCCGAGATGCCCGAAGCCATTGAGGCGAGCGCCTAGAGAGCGACTCTTGGACTCCGGTCGGCGCTGCCCCAGCCGGCGGACTCGCCCACGACGGTCCTGCTTGCGCCTTTTGACAGCAACCGAAGCATGAGCCGTAGCCGAAGCCGCAGCAGAAGAATGCCGAGTAAGACTGCCAAGAGCAACAGCAGCGCCTCTTTGGCGATGCGCTGGATACGACCGCGAGCAGGGTCGCGCCTGGGTGCGACGTTTGAAGAAAACGAAAGCGATGCATACACGCCGGTACCGTACGATGACGACCAAGACAGGCGGGCGGTATAGTGGTATAAAAAGGGAGGGAAAAATACGTTGTACAATGATTGTATTCGCTAGATAGAGCCTTTTGTGTTTTCGGGTGGATTGCTTTTGGCTTTTTTTCTTTTTTTCTTTCTCTCTTTCTCTCTTTCTCTCTTACTTCTCTTGCTCCTCTCTCTACCCTTCCAATTCCCGTGGGTTTCGGCCTTCATCCGCCTCTTTTACCCCATTTTGACCCTTTTGTTCTTACATTATTTTGTGTTTTCTCGTTCTGGCATTGCACTGTTCTACTATTTTTTTCCTACTGGAGGAACTGGTTACTGGTCCATCCCGCTCCATTCAATTCTGGCGTGTTTAATGTTGTTCAATGTTCTTGCTTGCTCAATACTTTTTCCTCAGTACCATGCAACGTCTCTTTCACGTTTCCAACTTTTTCAGTAAGACAACCACATCTCCATTCTCCCGAGTCTTGTATCAAGAGCTATTCTGTCTCCTGCTTCGTCTTTTTGGTACCTATTTGTATTCTCCGTTTTGCAGAAAGCCAGGCCATCATGCTTGGCGGGTGTTTATAGATAGGAAAAAGCAATAAAATACGAGGCGCGTTGTCAATTCAGTGTGGCATATACCGATGTGTAAACAATGAGGCTGATCATACTGGCGATACGAAAGGCTGTCATGATGTTGAAAGGTACTGATTTCGTGGCACGTGATTGGTCCGTTGCCGCTTTTAGACTTTTTTTTGGATGTGAGAAAAATCTGCCCTCCAGAGACCAACACCGTCAACGGCAATGCGGACTACAGAGCACTCTCACAGATAGCGGCTGCTTTCACTCCATTAGCCGTATTATTAAAAAAAACACTCTCTGTAAGCACTGCTCTGCATTCTCATACAGACTTTTCGGTTCCAAGTTTTGTCGCCAAATTCTCATCAATATCAAGAGTCTCTTTTCTCGGGCTCAAGTCTCAGACTCAAGCATCACAGCCGCCGGTACTTGGAGGACCCTGGCACACACACACACACACACTCTCTCTCTCTCTCTCTCTCTCACATCACACCATGACGGACGACGCCCCGGCCGTGCACCCCCGGCGCAACCCCAACATCATCATCACGGGCACACCCGGCACCGGCAAGACGACCCACTGCGAGGCCCTGGCAGCACGCATCGAGGCTGCGGTCGCTGGCACCGGTCCCGAGGGCGATGCTGCGCTGGCGGAACTCCGCCACATTGCCGTCAACGACGTTGTGCGCGACCGCAACTGCCACGACGGCTGGGACGCCGAGTACCAGAGCTGGCTCGTCGACGAGGACAAGCTGCTCGACGAGCTCGAGCCCGACATGACGAGCGCGCGCGGCGGCTGCATTATCGACTGGCACGCGTGCGACTTGTTCCCGGCTAGCTGGGTCGACCTGGTGGTTGTGCTGACTGCCAACACAGAGTCTCTCTACGACCGGCTGGCTTTAAGGTAGTTTTCTTGCCCTTTGTCTTTGCTTTCTTCGCCGCCCTGTATGGTGCTAACTTATTGCTAGAAAATACCCCGAGGCCAAGATGCAAGAGAATATCGACGCCGAGATCATGCAGGTCCTGCTGACCGAGGCCCACGAGGCGTACGAGCCCGAGATTGTCGTGGAGCTGGCGTCCAACACGCCGGAGGACATGGAGGCCAACGTGGACCGGATTGTGGCCTGGGTCACGCAGTGGCGCAAGGACCAGGGCGTCGAGGCGGCTGCCAGCAAGGACGAGTAGGTGGGAAAGGAAGGGTGGTCTGTCTAGCTGTTTTGTGTTTGTGTTTTGTGACTTGCGTTATTTACGTTCTGCAGTCTTTGGGCCCCCAAAAGTATCATTTGCACTGTGTGTATGGCGTATCAGGAGTCTACTTTTATAGCCCATTTAAAAGGTCGAAAACAGAATATAAGGACGTCTTGGGAGCAGCAAGAGATTTTTGTACAATGATATTAAAGCGTGAAGAACAATAAGTGGAAAGAAGACGATGAGAACGTGCTGTGTATTTGCACACCTTTTCGTTGTTAGGCTGTAGGCTGACAAAGACTTGGCCCCGCCAAAACTGCCTCTACGGCTACTGATAAGATTTTGGGGCCAATACCAGCTTTCTTATCTGCCTGCATCAAGCACAGAATTGCCATTCACTCAAAACCTCGGCGTCCACAACATCTACACCCCAATAAGGAGAGCCTTGTTTTCTTTTTGAATTACAAATCAGCCCCGGCTCCGGTTCTGTCTTCTGTTGCATTCTGTTGCATTTCTCTTTTCGTTTCCTTTGAATCTCTTTATTCTTTGATCCTCTTTTCTTTTTTTAACACCTTCTCCCCCAATAGCTCAACATGGCCCCCATCGAGCTCAACTTTGTCACGGGCAATGCCAACAAGCTGGCCGAGGTCAAGGCCATCCTCGAGCCGGCTGAAGGCTCCGCTTCGCCTGCCGCCATCACTGTCACCAGCCGCAAGGTCGACCTGGTTGAGATCCAGGCCGCCACCATGGAGGAGGTGACCCTGGACAAGTGCCGTCGTGCCGTGGAGTTGGTACGTCTTTTTGTCCTTTGCCCCCTTTCTCTTTCTCCCTCTCCTCCTCTCTCCCTCTCCCCCTCCCCAAAATAAGAGCCTGCCCCAATTGACGCGCCCAGATCCAAGGACCGGTCCTGGTCGAGGACACGTGCCTGTGCTTTGATGCCCTCAACGGCCTGCCGGGTGCCTACATGTGAGCCTTCCTGACACGAGAAAGAAAGCGAGTTAGAACAACTTATCGATGACCTTGACACTGACGCCTCTCCCGTCAGAAAATGGTTCATGGCGAGCCTCGGCCACGACGGCTTGAACAAGCTGCTGGCCGGCCACGAGAACAAGTCGGCGCAGGCCGTGTGCACGTTTGCCTACTGCAAGGGTCCCGGCGAGGAGCCGATCCTGTTCCAGGCGTGACCAAGGTAAGAAGACGGCGGGGGCTGGCTTGTGGATGGTGGTTGATGTATCGTGGTGGCAGTGACTAATCTAGTGTGTGTACTCAACAGGGCAAGATTGTGCCTGCTCGCGGCCCGGCCAACTTTGGTGAGTTTCTTTTTTTGTTTTCGTTGCTCGTAGTACCTCTGTATTGCCTCATTCGTATATGATATGCTGACCATGGGTCTTCCTTCTCCCTTCTCCAGGCTGGGATCCCATCTTTGAATACGAGGGCGAGACGTAAGTTTTCTTTTTTTCCCCTTTTTTGGGCTGTCCTTGTCCTATATTTGTCAAGACACAACTAACAGCCAGCAGATACGCCGAGATGGACAAGGCAAAGAAGAACACCATCTCTCACCGCTATAAGGCGCTGCAGCAGCTTCGCAAGCACTTTGCCAGCAGACGAGCGCATAAGCTGGGCGAGAGTAAACTCACATATCATGACATAGAGCACGTTGTGACAAAAGGCGTTAAAACATCAAAAACCATAGAGGCATATGGCAATATCCAGCGCCAATGCAAGAGTTCAAGCAATAAAGTATGATAGTTCAAAAAGAGAAACAATGGCAAGATGCCAAAGTGAATTAGACAAGAAAGTAAAACAAGCGCTCCTGTATCGCTTATAATTCAAGAGAAGAAGAGAAAAGAGGGGAAAAAAAAAGGAAAAACGCTCTTCCCAAAATAGAATCATTGTGCATGACGCTTGTAGTAACCAAATGCATTTCGCCATGATCATAAAATGTGGAGGCAGACCCCGGAACGTCTCTAAGTTCCAGAGTGCCTCGCTGGCTCGCAGACTGGCGGTCTGGGCCCGAAATCATAGTGCTTGGCCATAGGCTGTAGTCTGTTGCAGGTGTTAGAATGGAGCAAAAAGGAGACGGAGAAAAGAGAAAAGAAAAAAAGGGAAAAAAGGAGGAGAACGCGATCGTACTTGATAATCTCAAACGCACGGAACCGCGAAAGATACCGTGGGCCCCGCCGGTAGGGCCTCAGAAGCTGGTCAGGGTGGGAGTGTTTATGGCCAACAAGACGGGCCATCATGGAGGAGTCACGGAAGACGGGGTCAAATACCAGCAGGTTCATCTCTCCCGCCGTCGTCTTCTCGATGCCAACAATGGTCAGGGAGTGGCCCGGGTGCTGCCAGTAGATCGGCGGCACCCTTGTGGCCCGCACCTTCTTGCCGGGCTCGTACCTGCCTCTGCTAAAGTACTCCTCGACGTTGCGAAACAAAAGATTCGTGGACTTTCCAGCCGTCCTATGCTTGAAGGCACTTATGCTGCACGGAATGTTGATGCTCTCGAACAGAGCAATGGCTTCCGGTGTACCAATATACTTGCGTGTCAAGCGGATGCCGCCGGTCTCGATACGCCCGCGGGGGTTGATGCCCATGTCCCACGCGTTCTCGATAAGGTTCTGGATATCAAACACACTGGGCAAGCTCTTGCCAAAGGCCTGGTGCCCAAAATACTCGGCTCCAATAATGTATGACACGATGGTCTGGATGTTGCGATATCCACAGAAGCCGCCTTTGAATAGTTAGACTATGCCATCTGATATTAAACGAGTAAAGTATTTACATACCTTCTTTCGGTAACCTAGACACGTGCTGTACGCAGGGGTCGCAGAGGTAGGCGTATTCAGTGGTTGCGTTTTGTTCGAGGAGATTCGCAAGAACGGGAATCATTCCTAGATAATGTCAGTGCCCATACCAAGCAGACAGTAAGGGCAAGAAAAAAGCGGCTCACCCTTGTGGACAACACCCCACTCCTGCTTAAGGTAGATGGCAAGCCAGTCCGGCATGCGTTCTTCGTCGGCATACTTGCCAAGCTCTGCCTTTCCCAGTCGCTTTGGCTCCTCTGACACAACCTGAACTGCTTTGGAAGCGGGGCTCTTCAAAGTCGCCGAACGTCGATGCCGGCGGCCAAATGACGTGAAAGTCCTGTCCTTGTCTCTGTTCCCCTCCCTGTCCTCTGAAGTTGCGCGTGAAGGAGAGCGCCTCCTAGGGTCCACTCCAGCAAATAAAGCCAAAAAAGAGCGGATGCTTTTGGAAGGCTTGCGGGATAGGAAACGCCTGGTGTGAGCTTTTGTGAATGCCTGGCGTGGAGAGACCGACCTCGCCCGTAGAGATGCGGTCTCGTCTGCGGCCTCGCTCTCGTGTTCGTTGCTGCTCACGCCGCTCGCGATGTTGCTCGTGGCTGTCGCTGCCGTGCGGAACGACTGCCTGGCGGGTTTCTGTGTTGCCGGAAAGCTTCACGCATTGGCCGACTTGGACGAGTCTGTCGACCTTCTCGAACTCGAGCGTTGAGTACGTTTCTGGGTAGTCGGGACCGATGAGGATCTAGTCCATGATGCGCCCTTTGCTGCGCCATCGAAACTGCGTGTCCGAGACCGAGCCTGCATCCTTGTGCCGCTGGTGCTCCTGGCTGCGACTGTTGGCATCGGCCTTGAAGTTATCTTGGTATTGCCGAATGCTGGAGCTGGAGCTGGAGCTGCAGCGTCCGCATGTTTTGGTATCTCTGTTTCTTCCGGTGCATTTCCGCCGGTCGTCGCATCGCTGCCGTCCACTGGCTTGTTTTGAAAATTCAAGACCGCGTGCAGGTCGATGTGATAGGCCATCTCGGATACTACCAGAGACTCATGGCACCTTCAACCGGGCAGTCCTCGAACTGAGGCTCCTCACTGGCCTCTCTTCCGTGGCCATTGCTGTCTTCCTCATCCTCGCTTGTGCTCTCGCTGCTATCTGGCGATCCGATCGCGACAATAGTGGCGGCGCCCGCTGCAGCAACGTCGGCCGCTGCAGCAGCACCCGCGACCTGTTCGATAACGGTGTGTGCGCGCTCCTGCCCGCCCTCATATGCACAGGTTCACCAGCAGTGCCGCTGGGTCCGCTGCTGTCGTGCCGGGAACGTGTTGTAGGGCTGCCAAGCCGACTATGAGAGCCACTACTAGATCCGGCCACGGCCGTCACGACAGGCATCTCGCCCTCTGCGTGTGCATCCTCCATGTGCTTCGTTAGCGATTGTTAGCAGGACCGTGTCAATGTAGTTGTAATTATTTTGCTAAATCTGAGAAGGAAAAGGAATGAAGAAAAAAGCAAACTTAGAGACGCAATGGAAAGGCTTGTTCAAAGGCCCTTATGAAACTCACAAGCATTCAGGTCGCATTCTGCCGCCAGGAAACCGCAAAAGGGGCAGGTTGGAATAGCGCCAGCCTGGCCCTGGATTGCAACCGCCGCCTTGGCTCGGAACGCCGTCGCCGGTGATTTTTAGCCGTCTTCGTCATAGTATTTGCGTCGTATTTTGGGGCGGAATTTGGGGCGGAAGCCGACGAGGCTGACAAGCTGGGCCCACCGGCCACCACCAGGTGTCTAAACTCCCGTGTGGAGGCAGCTAAAGCAGATGTCCTCCGCAGAAGAGTGTGGCTTGCTTTGCAGGAGCCTGCACCTGACGTCGTGCTTTGGACAGAGCTCACGCCGTGTAGTAGGCAGCGATGGATTCAACAAGGACAGAGGCCAACAAGAAGGCAATGGAATAAAAGATGGACAATAAGAATTGAACTGAAACCGACCGAAAGAGTTGGGAAGCGAATGGATTAGTGACGATGGCTAAGAAGACAAATCTGAAAATAGGGAATGTAATGAGGGCACCAGGATAATATACATCATAGGAGAGATGAGGGCCATTCAGAAGAATACTGTCAAAAGGAAGAGAGAGAGCCGTTGGGCAAAACGGTCGTTTTCGGCGGAGATCTGCTAGGTAGGCACGAGAGAGAGAGAGTGAGAGAGAGAGAGAGCTTGCAACAGCTCGAATTTGACACGACGACGACGGGAAGTTCTCGGGACGCATTGTGCCATACATACCTTCCGTCTTGAGAGCTGTTTGGACCTGTTTGGACCTGTCGGTCGTTGGCCGCACCTTCCCGCGCAGTATGTTGGGTTTTGCACGCCTCCTTCCGTTTTTGCTTTCTGCTTTCCGATGTGTGCAGGCTTGAACCCAGAATAAGAAGCAGCGATTGGTGACTTGTGTATGGCTGCGCAATTTATCGACCTCCTTTTCTGACATTTGGCTGTCCTGTGCCATTGAGAAAGAAGGAACGGCTGTGGAACTGGACCGTTCTTTCCTCGCGCGCCTCGTTTCAGCGCGCCTCAAATTGCGCCTCGCAAAATACTCCCGTCAACATGCCAAAATTTATCCTCTTTGCAAAATGCAAAATGCAAGTGCATACTGGTTGACCTTTTGTCTATGCGCATCAGGAACAAAATAGCCTCACAAATAGAAACGAGTGATTAGCGGCTGTTTCCTCTTCCAATCTCATCTGCCAAACGGAGCTTGTAAACCTGCAAACCAGTTCATCTCTCCTTCCCTTGCACCTTCCCTGTAGCTCCTTCCGTCCTTGAATGAGACAGTCACAGGCGGCAGGAGTGCCATCCGCATATTTGCACATCTAATCTCGGAATGTCATACTGTACCTTTCATTTTTACACGGCGAGTAAACCTCAGAGGTGGCTTGTCGGCAACACGAACCGCCGTCCGAGCCAATGCCACCAAAAACGGCAGTCACGTCTGTCCTCCCAAAAATACCCCCTTGCAGACCTTTTCAGGAGCACCACCAGTTGCATATTTCTATATCTTTAATACTGAGCCCCGCCTACTTTGCCAAGGAGCGGATTCCTCCAAACAGACGACGAAAAACGACTGTTGGTCGCCAGTGGCAATCTCAGCCTCTGTTGTCCTCCCCTTCAAGGCTGGACAGCCTGTGCAATGCGCTGTGTTATTGTGGAGGGGGAGACAAATACTAGCTATTATGTTACATGAAAGAAATGAAAAAAGGAAATAAAGCGACTTCATAAACGGTCTTGTTGCACAACCGTCAGCCGGAGCCCGGTTTTCGTGTCGTTTGGTCTTTCACCTCTTTTTTTATCCATCAGCTCCTCTTCCTGTCGGTCTCACAGAAGCCGTTTAAAAAAAAATGAAAGAAAGCTGGTAGGTAAAAGATACAGAGCTCAGCTCGAAGTTCAGCCGCTCGGACTTTATTATGAGAGGCAAAAGAAGAATACGAGCACACCCAGGTCAAGAAAACGGAGCTCTTCTTGTTAGAAACACACAGAAGTCTGACGGTTAGCTGAAGATTCAGAGTAAACGCAATCTCCACGCTTTAGATCATGCTTTTATTCTCCCCGCGAGACTAGGAAAAGCTGCTGCTTGATTGTATATGAAAATAAATATTGGTTTTTTTGTTGTTTACCACAAAACATTTCTCCCTTCTTACTCTTGCCCCAAGGCAGTACGAAGGCTGGGCTACCCAACACCCCCACCCATCAACGGGATAGGATATAGGTTGTGTAAACGGGAAAAGAAGGGAAAACAAAATGGTCAGCCGATGGTTGGTCGTTTGCTTTTCGGCTTCGGGTCGCGGGATTCTCGGCTCGTTTCCTTCGCTAAACGGCGCCATGTTTGGCGTTCGCCCACGCATAAACCCAGCAACCTCACGACCTGTCCCTCTCCCCTGGCCTTCCTACTCCTGCAGAACATGGCTGCACTGCTTAGACCGAGATGTTCTTCAGCGCATCAGCCGCCTTGGTGACCTCAGCGGCGACAGCGCCGGCAGCAGCGGCAACCTTAGGCTTGGCACCCTTGTCGGCCTTAGCCTTCTTCTGTGAGGTCGAGTCCTTGGGCAGCTCCTTAGTAAAGGGAAGGAAATCAGGGGCACTATTTACAGGGGTTAGAAGGGGTGCTGCTGCACATGATTGTTCGTCATTAAACATTTGAGAGTCACTTACCCAGGGAGTACTTGCGCAGGGGCTCTGGGATGCGGACGCCCTCTGGCGTCTGGAAGTTCTCGAGGATGGCGCCTGGATTGTGTTAGAACGGCGACATCACTTGTGTAACCCAACCCAACCCAACCCAACCCCCCCCCCCCCCCAAATTTTTTTTTTGGAAATCGTCCGGGAAAACTTACACATGGTGCGGCTAGTTGCGGTGAGGGTCGAGTTCAAGCTATAACATTGTTAGAAACTGCTGATATTAAAAAATAGTTGTATTTTTGAGTGTTTCGAGTCCACCTACCATGTGAACGTATTTCTTCTTGACTGCATACGTAGTTAGCACAGTAAGTTCATTTGTGAGAGAAGTTTATGAAGGGACGTTAACTTACCATCAGTCTGCGTCTTCGGGCCGTAGCGGATGTCTTAGGGCGCGGGACTGGTCTATCGGATGTTGTCAGTAGTCGGTCTTCACATATACTGGCGATCCGAATAGTTACATACAGTCAGTGCAGTTGGAGCAGGAGACAAGCTCCTTGTATTCTGCCTGGAAGGGGAACCAAGCCCTGGGAGCGAAGTCAGTATCACCATTGTATGGATAGAGAATGTTACAGGTTCCCTGTAGAGGCCGGAAATCACTGACTCAAGATCGTATTTCTTGCTGGCAGCCTGGTTAAGGCACCGCTGACAATAGCGACAACGCGGTAAGGGAGCCGAGGGACTGGCAGAACTCCTCAGAGTTGGCAATCATGGCATCAAACTGCTCCCAGCTCTTCTCGGGGTCTGTCGGAAAAAGGTGAGTGGGTGATCGGTAGAAACAATAGATGGCCAAGGGTCAAAACATACCACACAGAACGAACTGCTCGACCTCTCAAAACTGGTGGACACGGAACGTGCCCCAAGCATCCTTTCCATGAGAACCAGCCTCGCGACGGCTATGGAAGTGTCAATTTGGGAACTGCCTTGACGTTAGAACACAATGGCTTCATGACTTACAAGCAAGTGCTGAAACCAGCATACTTGATGGGCCTAGGTTTTGAATGTTAGATATGCTTTATACTTTCAGCCGATGTACCGACACTCACATCTCGTTTTGCCTGGAGCCATTGGCCGGCGTGGTAGGCGGAAATAGGCTGCTCCGAAGCTAAAATCCAGTTAGACATGTCGATAATTTTTGGTGAATAATAAAAATAAGTCACATACTCGCTAGAATAACATGGTTAGCTATCGAAAACTCAGATATACGGAGTTGAGAGGATTTAGGAATTTGGCATACCAATCAGGTACTTCTCCGAGTCGCCATCAACAACCTATATTCAATAAAGTTAGCAAGTAGAGGGAGGACATGCAGGCAGAACACATTCCTATGTAAGAATGGCACATGCCTTGTAGAGTTGCTCGCTGCATTAGGTCAGTATACGACGCCCAGAGATATAAAAGAGTGTGTAAGCCAAGGCTGGGGCCAAAGACTTACTCAAAGTCGTCAAGCTGGGCTGTTTGCGCCATGACATCTTTTGACCTAAATAGACCGTTAGAAATTATGGCGTTTTATGAGATGGTCAGATCTATATAGGTAGCCAACTTACATCATGAAAGGCGACTGCAGGGCGGTGTAGCCGTGCTTTTGTGTGAGGAACTCCAGGCCGTCTGCATGTTGTCAGTATTGGGGATGCTCCTGGGGAAAGACGGTGCAGAGCAACCTACAGTTGATGATGGCTTGGTTCCTTGATGGTTTCGTAAGTACATGATCCTGTTTTATCCAATTTGAAAAAATAAAAGACAACGTTGTGCTCTTACAGGAAAACCTAAAGAACATAGACACGGTTTAGTATCGGCTCGGCAAATAGATGGCAAGTCAAAGGGGCAAGGTTTAGAAAACGTACACCCCAGTTCTTGAGGAAGTAGCCACGGTGGCCGACAACCTTGACACCGGCCTCGGGTTGTAGCCGTCGATGCGCAGAAGCAGCTCGTGGTGCGACAGCAGCTTGCTGCGGTCCTCCTCGCCGACAGCGACTTCGCGGTCGGCGGGGACCCACGTCGTGATGATCGGGTTGTTGTCCTCGTTGTTGTCGACCGGGACGGAGTCATGGATCAGGTTGCCGATGCTGCCGAGAGCCTTGTTCATGGCCTTCTCCTTGACAGCGGCGGAGTCGAGCATGTCCTTCTTCTGCTTCTCGACGGCAATCTTCTGCTGGAGGAGGTCGTCGGCATTCTCCTTGGCCTTCTTCTTCGCGCCAATCTGCTTCTCTGTTGGCGGAAAGGTTAGGTTTGGGACGAAAGCCGGGGACACAATGGGGTATGGACTGGGTGTATCCGTACGAATGTCGTTGATCTTGGCGTTCAACCTAAGGCGGAGAAGAGTATACGGATTAGCCGTCTATATTCTGAATCGTGGCTGACGATGGCATTCTGCGCTGGCCAGGGAGCGAAGAACATACTGGGTCGCATCGTAAAGCGTTTTGCGGTGGTCCTGCCACAGGTCAATGACCTTGTCGACCACCTCGGGGTCCGCATAACGACGCTGTAATAACAGTCAGTCGGGCTAGAAAAGCGCATGGGAACGCACGAGACACAATCCGGTCGCAAAGTAGATTCTCCGTCAAAGTGGGGGGAACGCACACGCTGACTCTCCTTGACAGCCTCCGGGTTGCCACCGCGCTCGGTGATCAGATCGAGAACGTCAAGCATATTGGGCTAAGGGTGGCTGTTGGTGTCTGCGACAAGGGTTTTGGGGAGGCAGGCGGCCACCTAGCAAGAAGTCGTTGATGCGATGCGATGGTGATGCTGTGGTTTTGTAGCGAAAGAGTCAGAAGCGAAGTCTCCAAGGAGGGGAAGGCGCAACGCCGGCATGAAGAGTCACTGGGCGGAGACGGTTCGGGAAGGCACGTACAGTTTTCAAGAAAACTGCTACTCTTTGAGCTGTACACACAATTTTGGCAGTCAACAGTCGGTTGGTATAGCTTTCCGTTTGCTTGGGAAGGGGCGATCGTGCCAATTTATTTTTTTGGAACTATCTTTGGCGTGTCCGGTGTTGGTCGTCCTTTCCACTTTGCTCGAGACTTCCGTCCAGCTGGCCTGGCCTACTCTACAAATAGAGAAGGAGGGGCACGGCGCGCGCTAACAAACACTTTGTGGCTGTCGAACAGGACCAAAAAGGGTAAGGCAACAAATATGATGGGACTGGACAGGGGATCTTATGGTGGGGATTCGCTGGCTGGTCGTCGCCTGCAAAGGCTCAGTCTGTACGATAACGAAATATAGCGCCCAAAACAGCCCCTCACGTCCACCCGATAACGCAGTACAAGCCACTGGAACAGAACAGCTCTGGCAAACAGAGCTTGCCAGCATCGCACTATCATGGCGATTGCGTTGTCTGCGACAGTTGATAGGCGTTCTTTTGGCGATTATGCTGCGTGAGACGTTCCGTCTCAAGCGGCGTGCCGGCTGCATAAATAGACAAAGGGTGAAGTCAGCGAATCAAAGGAACGCTGTATGCAGTAACGATACGCTGAGAGATTAGAGATAATAGCTTCAGAATATGGCATTGGCCCTATCGTAATGCGAACTGCTTAAGCAGTCAAATGATGTCCCCGTGATTCCTCCTTAACCCAAAATGCAGAGAATATGCAGACGATGCTATTAATAATGCAAGATGGAAAATTCAAAATGCAAAATGCAAAAGAGCCGAAACATCAAGCATAAAAGTATAAAAACAATACAACCAAAACACGTGGAATATGCCCTTTCCCGGTTGCCTTTACGAACACCAGCGTATAAACCGCCCGTCATTACCTTCTCTATGGAGGAGAAACTCTAGAAGGAGAACTCTAGAAAGCAAAACAAGAAAAAGAGAGAAAACGACCAGGGAAAGAAATGGCCAAGGGGAGGTGATGCAAAAGGGCTAGTCCTTTACATCACCGTGCACTTTCCGCTGTCCTGCGGCTCGTTGGGGTTCTGCGCCTTCTCGATCTGGCCGATCAGCAGCTCAAAGGCCTTGGCCACATTTGTGTCGAAGCGTGCGCTGGCCTCAATCTGAGCGCAGTCAAACTTCTCCGCCAGCTTCTTGCCGTCCTCGACAGAGACCTGGCGCTGCTCGGGGCGCAGATCGCTCTTGTTGCCAACCACAACCAGGGGCACCCAGCTGACGCCAAGAAATGTCGAGGATCTTGTCGCGGATAACCTGGAATCATCTCGTAGGACTGCTTGGAGGCGACCGAGTACACGAGCACGTAGCCGTGGATGCCGATAAAGTGCTTCGAGTTGAGGATGCTGTACTCATCCTGGCCGGCGGTGTCGACGATCTCCGTTAGCGTAGTCTGGCCCTTGTACCGTATCTCTTTGGTGAAGGTGTTCTCAATAGGTCGGGGTAGTAGCTCTCGATAAAGTGACCCTCGACGTAGCGAACCGCCAGAAGAAGATTTGCCTGTCGAGAAAAATGTTAGAAGCGTCAAGTCGAACAAAAGTAGACAACTTTTAAAAAGGCCGTCTCTAGAACATTAAACCAAAGCGGATTCAGAACGTACGACAGAGCGGCTGCCAACAATGGCAATCTTGCGCTGCTTGGACGGTGATGGCATTTGAGAGGTTGTAAGGGTTGCGGGGGAGAAACGATGCGCCGGTGCACGTGGGTGTGCAGTTGTGATTTGCTGCAACGTCCGAAAACAGGAGGTGGCTGAAAGAAGGTGGGATGTACAGCGCGATCCTTGAAGTCGCTTTGCACTCTGCAGGAGGCACGCGCAGAAGCTTTGGGAAAGAAGCTTTGGCGACAAGAGATGCGGGCGGACTGGGAGTGAGAAGAAGAAGACAGTCGAGAGTAAGTCGTGAAGAGGCTGTGTAGAACAGGAGGTGCTGCAAGAGTGTAGAACCAAGGCGCGAAGATAATGGATGCTGTCAAAAAATAAGGTGCGGTGGGCGATCGGTTTTCCAGGAACCAGGAAAAAAATCTCCAAATCGATAAGAGATATTATACGATTCGCAGATTCGCACAGTATCTTGGTTGGCAAAGTATCGGAGGTGAGAGCGAGCGGCGAACAAAGGTGTCGGGGAGAAGGGGGGAATTATAGAAACTCGCCTCAGCAAGAGAAAAGAGGTATGGCAAACGAAGAGAAAAAAGCGATGGAACGAGCGAGCGGCCTAGGCCTTGGGGGAAGGAGCGAACAATCGAAAGTGCCCGACAGCGCAGGGCGAAAAAAGGCGAGACGGCAGGCAAAAGAAACGGAAGGTGAGCTGGCGGCAGTAACCACAAACAGTAACCACAAACAGTAACCAGGTCCCTCTTCGTTTGCTAGCCCAGGCAGGAACCGTCCGTCCAGCCTAGCAGCAAACGTCGGCCGGTAAATGTGTCTGCTGCTGCTCACGCGGACACCTCCGCTGCAGGACGGGCACCTCTTGGTGTTTTGGATTGATCTGGAGCTCGCTCTGCTGCATCAGGACAAGCTGTTACGAGAGCTTCGTCGTGTCCAGTTATTTCTGGGATTTGCAAATGCTTTGAGTGGAAGGCACGAGCGAGCCTCTTCCATTTTCTTTCGTCCGTCCGCTCTTTCCTTTTCTGTGCATTTAAATGTTGTTCTGCTCCTTTCCCGTCACGACGCTTTTGGCTTCCGGGTGTTTGCCTTTCTACCTGTTTCCTCTTTCCCTTCGCTTGTCTTACACAGCAGCATCCGTCCAAACAGTCAGCGTATAACAAACACGGGTAGGTGCTGGGGTAAGTTAGGGCAGTCTTCAGTGGCGGAGGACGCCAACAGTGTGGACTCTCACTAACACCCACAAAAATACCACCAAAATATGCCAACAGAAACAGCGCCTACCTCGCGGCACCGAACCACAAAGTACGCGGCATCACGTAGAAGACGGGACAGTACATATAAATAAATGACAGCGCTCTTTCCATTTGCTAATTGGACGAGCCACTTGCCCATCACAACTTGAGTACGGAGTGCAGAAATGGGTCGCCCTTCGCTTGTTGAAGCTCTACTGCCCGTTTGGCGAGCCGTAGAGTATCTACCCGAGATTTAAAAGCTTGTGCAAATTGCATTTAGATTTGCAAGATGATATAACAGTCATTACTCTCTATATGTGTATGAGTTGGAGTTTCCGAATGATGACTTAGTGTACTCAAGTAATATGCATGTATACGATGTGGCTGAGTACTTTAATTGTGCGCATACGTGTGGCACTAATTAGGAAAGGGCTGCTTTTCAGTCAATCAACTCGACCTCACCCGAATGGCGACCGCGTTTCCACCCTTGTCATCCATCGCCATCTGCTTCTGGTTTTCGCATCACCATCAGACCCATTACTACCAGTTTCGCTCTGTGCACTCCATCTCGAGGCTTCACACCGACTTGGCGATTTGCAAGCGACAGACCGGCTTTCGCACCCGCTCTTCAATTTTGACCGATCATCTCGGCCCGCGCCTCGTTGCGACTTCCGGCATCCAACCAGCGATTCATTTTCTATCGCCGAGCTCGACCTTCCCCATCTCTACTATACGAACAGCGTCGCCTCGATCATATCACTTGTCGGCGCACACTGTGTTCCGCCTCTGAGATAAACCCACGATCGACTTGAGGATGAACCAGGGCAGTCCTCAGCCGGCCGGTGCGCCTGGCACGGCCCGGCACCCTTGGTGCTTCCGGCATGCCAATGCAGCAGCAGCTGTCGCAGCAGGGCCAGCCGGGCCAGCAGCAGCCCATGATGTACCGGCCTGAAACAGATGCGCACCATCAAGGAGTTGACTCCACAAGAGCGCGGCAAGTACGAGCAGGGCTTGCGTGCTCTGTGGCAGACCGTTGCCGAGAAACCCGAAGGCTCGCAAGAGCGGGAAATTGCTAGGCGCAAGATTCTCGAGTTCACTCCTGTTTTAGCTCGCAAGATACGCGAACGGCGGCAGGCGGCGTCCAATAAGACAAAATGCGTTGAAAGCAAGCAAGCAGGAGGGCGGCGGCCAGCTGATGTCAACAGACAGCCGATGGACAGCCAACCGCGCAGCAGCTCCAGCAGGCGCAGGCTGCCGCTCAGGCACAGGCACAAGGCTGCCGCTATGCCGTACAAGGACAGAACCGGCACATTAGGCGCAGGCCAATGCTCAAGCCCAGGCACAGCTGCGTGCGAACGCAGCGGCCGCTGCCGGGGCGCGGCCGGGCGTGGCCGGGTCTCCTCCGGCCGGACCCAACAACAGGCACAGCCGGGCGCTGCAGGGCCCCAGCAGCAACAAGCCCGTGTGCAGCAGCCAACAAAATTCTCCGATTCGGTCCTGCAGATCTGAGTCTGCTAAGCTACCACCGCCGCCCTGCTCTTGCCGATAAGCCGGGCGAGGTGGCGACCAAGTGGCAGGAAGATGTGCGGAAGAAGCTTGGTGTCTCACTCTCGCAGATTGAGATGGCGCGTGCCAACATTGCCAAACTGGAGAATAATTACAAAAATACGGTTTGAGCAACAACCAGCTCACACAAGAGGACATGAAGACCTTTAAGGAGGCGTCGCGAAAATGCTGCAGAAGGTGCTTGACGATTCGGCGCGCTTCGTCGCGGTCTATCGTAAGCAGCAAGAGCAGACAAAATGTACATGCAGCAGCAGGCGGCAGCGGGCCGGTGCCGCGGGCGCTTTTCAGCAACAACCACAGCGCCCGCCACAAACAGGCAGGAGCGCCCGCCCAGCAACCAACGCCACAACAGCCAGCGCAAGCAGCACCAGCAACAGCAGAAAAACATCAAGGCCGAGCAGACCAATATGCAAAACTCGCAGGCCAACATCAACGTGCCATTGAGGCTGCAAAAAAGGAGTCTATTGCCGCCGTGCTGCTCGACAGGGCACAGGAGCCAACATGGCCATCAATAGCGCTAACAACAACAATTAACGCAACAATGGCGGTGCGGCCACTGCCCCCAGCAAACCCCACTCCGGGGATCGTTCAACAGACGCCCATTCCCCCTCCGGTCATCCCTGCCGCCGCTATGCAGGGTGCTCCCACAGCAGCCGCCGAAGCCGCCCGTGCAGACGCCTGTGCACCGCCGCCCACACCAATTAACACGGCATTATGTCTGCCTGCGGAACAAAAATGGCCGGGCCCCGGTACGCCCACGCCCGTGCCTACTGCTGCTGCTGCTGCTGGTCGGTCCCCGCTGCTCGCGCAGATGGCCACACCAGTGAATACAGCCCCGCGGGCGCTGTCGCACCAAAAGGCTCTCGAGGAAGCGAATAAGCAACGCGCGGCCTCTATTGGCAGTGGTGTCGTCCCCACGCCTCCGACGGGCCAGATTGCCACTGCGAATGGCTCCGGCGCCGTCACCCCCGGTGGCGGCAACAACGCCAACGCCGCCGCGCAGAACCAGCAAATGCACATGCCACAGCACCAGGCAATGCAGCAGAACCAAATGGCAATGAATCAGCACCAGCAACAGCAGCAAGCAACGGCTGCTGCTGCCGCGGGGTCAGCCGGTGCCAACGGCACAGCAGGTGCTCAAAACGGCGGTGTGCCCCGTGCTACTCAGGAGGCAGCCCGTATCAAACGCCAAGATGACCGAGCCGCGCCAGATTTCCAAGCAGCTGTCCGAGAAGGCCTCCCAAATGCCACAGCCGGTTGGCCACTTGGTGGTGGTATTGTACCCGGCCGTCCGACCCTCACTGGTGGTGGCAGTGTTGTTGGCGGCGTGCTTCGGCCAGGCGGCCATTGCCAAGGTGCCGGCAATCCAGATCGAAGCGAGGGCGAGCGTGTGCTCAACAAGAAGCGCCTGGACGAGCTTGTGCGTCAAGTGTGTGGCGGCACGGCTGAGGAGCCACGAAGGCAACCTTTTGCAGCCCGAGGTGGAAGAGGTAAGCCACTTTCAGGGTCTTCTGCTTTTTCTCGTTTACGATCTATGAAATTCTATAAAATATAAAACTAACGTCTCTAGTCCGTCCTCAACCTGGCCGACTCGTTTGTCGATAGTGTGCTGCATTCCGCAATGCCGCAACGCCAAGGAACGCGGGTCTAAGGTACTCGAGATCCGCGATTTGCAGCTCGTGCTGGAGCGCACGTACAACATCCGCATTCCCGGCTACTCGTCTGACGAGTTGCGGACTGTCCGCAAGGTGCAGCCCTCCATGGCCTGGATCACCAAGATGAGCGTCATCCAGGCCGCCAAGGTCACGTCGGCGACAAAGAATGACCTGTGAGCGTGCTATCAAGGGATCTTTGTTTTCGTTTTTTACCTGCAATAACCTGCAATAACCTGCAATGCTCTTGTTTTTGCCTTGCTTTGTTCTCTCGGATGGGATTTTGGTGCCAAGGGTATGGCTGGCGCCAAGGTGCGACACTATTCTCGCACTTGAGTTGATTCTGTATTCTATTACACCGTCAAGCGATGCCTTTTCAACGACTTTAAACTAAAAAAGATGTTAGTATCCATCAATTTTCACGTACAAATATGTTGGGCACTTATTGTGAGAGCCTACTTGTAAGGATAGTGGCCGTGACCAGGCCGTGTCACGTGATATTACGCAAAGATCAAGACACGCTACGGCAGCGCCAGGCAGCTCATACACACACAGTATCGTATCCCTTCCTGCTGCCTTTGGAGCAGCTTGGGGAAGCTGTCGCATGCACAATTGAGCCTCACTGCCATCACAGGAGTGAACCCCTTTCAAGGCCATGAACTGAATGGCAAAAAAAGCAAGATTGTGGTATTTTATTTTTCAAGAATTTAGGGGAATTCAACAAAGGAAGATCATCTTGGCTAGACATGTATCGTAAACTCGTAGTGCTGTCGCAAATTTGATTGGGAACTGACAATCATGTTTGGATGAGTAATACGGACACGTCTGGTTGTCGAGGCAGACTAGTCGACGACGCGCTGCGCAAACGGAAGGCAGAAGGCAGCCATGGACTAACGTCACGCGAGTGAATTGCAAGAGGGCGGCGCCTAGGCGACGTGCCCAAATGCGCTGTCTTGGGGGTCTGATTGTTTTGGGCGCAATACCAGGTTTGAGGGCGGGAAGGGGCTACCAGCGTTACTACGAGTACAGGGGATAGAAGGGCGCGTGAGGGCGCTATCTCCGTTATTTCAGGGCACAGGTCCGCCTGGAAGGCACCGGAATAGCTGCCATTCTGCCACGATTCCACCACCTTCCGTGGTCACTTTGCTGAGGCCGTAATGCTCACCTACCCATTGCGCCTTCCTTACTCTTGTGCTGGTTCTGTCCTTCCCAGTGTCTGCAGACTATTTTGATCTCGAACGTTTTGAATACCCTCACTTTTCTGCTTCTTGCAGCTTCTTGCAGCTTCTTGCCTCTAGGCCGCTCCTATTGCTGCCCATCTAGCTGCCGCTGCACGACCCCAACCCGCGTCCGAGTGTATTTTCGACGTTTGCTGGGGTTCGACAGCAGCAAAAAAAGGCCCAGTCCCAGTCTTTTTTCGGGCTAACTGCAACCCCAAAGCTTTCTCGCCTCTCGCACGCTGCCTCAGCCGCGTTTCCTCCCTTGACTGTCTGTTGTCTGCTAGTCTTCCATCATCAATCTCCCTACCAATTTTTCCCTCCGCTGCTGCTGCTTCGGTACTATTCACCAGCCAGCTTTCTCTTTCTTTCGCAATCTTCCTTCCCGCTTTATTATCATAGCACTACCGTGGTTGATTCCATCCCGAGATTTCTGAGATTGAACTCCTCCACAGGACGACAGAACAAAGAAGCAAACAAAACCCCCAAGGCAGCAAGTCCGCCGCATCCATCGAGCCACCGAAGCCAACAGCGCACCGGCGGCCACCTCTGCAAACCGAGACGAGGAGCCTCTCTTTCACTCCTCTGGCCCCCTTTCCATCTCCTGGATCTCCTCGCGTGATTTGCACAACTGCAACGACAGTCTTTTGAGACACACCTTCCATCAGAGCACTGGCCGTCGTTTCCGGCCCCTTCCACACCAAAAACACACACAATCACTCGCCATGCGGGCAAAAACACCTCACGGCAACGGCAAGGAGCCTGTTCGAGAACGGTGGCATCCGTAACAGCAAGGACGTCGAGATGAAGACGATGCTGCGCTCAAGGGCAAGAAGAAGGCTCTCGCGAGCAAAGGACGGCGAGGCGCCAGCAGGCAAAGGCAGGGAAGAAGCAGGGCGAGGACGGCGACGTGTGGCCATGGCCGACGACGACCGCGTCTGCCGAGGAGGAGGACGCTGTCAAGATCGATCCCGTGGTCCAGACAATTGCAGGTACGTCTTACGAGACCTATTGCGCATCCAGGAGCATCGCATGATGCAAAGTCCCACGCACAATGACTAACCACGCTTTTTGTCCATTAGACATCAAGAGCAACTTCGCCCTGTTTGAGCGCGCAGTTGCCCTGTTTGATGCCCGCTTCTCCTCCGCGCGATTGCGCTCCATCTCGTCTATCCGCAAACGCCTTGCTCCCGATATCCTCGCACGCGTTATCACGGAGACCTTCCCGGCGAAACTCCGTGCCCGCAAACGGCTGCTTGCTGTTCTGGGCCGCGAGAACCTGCCGCTCGGCCGGCGGCCAAAACGGCGCGGACATGGAGGTTGAACACACCCGGCATCTGCGACAACACGACCAAGAATGGTGTCTCTGGCACACCCCCGCCGTCTGCTGCACCCACCCCCAAGAAGGAGATCATCCCTGAAGTCGATATTTTCTCGGTATTTCTGATCCTGGTCCACCTGTACGACTCCAAGCAGCAGCAGCGGCGGCTATGAACTGGCCCGCGTCCTGACCGAGCGCATCCACGCGCTCAACCGCCGCACGCTCGACTCGCTCGCCGCAAGGTCTACTTCTACTACTCCCTCTTCAGCGAGCAACTTGCGCCCCTCCCCCCTCGCCGCAGTCACCTGTCATCGCCATCCGCCCCGCTTCTGTTGGCTGCGCTCCGTACCGCCGTGCTGCGTAAGGACGTCGACACGCAAGCCGCTGTCATTGTGCTGCTGCTGCGGAATTACCTGTCGACATCGAGCATCACCCAGGCCGACTTGCTGGTGTCCCACACACAGTTCCCCGAGAACGCTGCTAACAACCAGGTTGCTCGGTTCCTGTACTACCTGGGCCGCATCCGCGCCATCCAGCTCAACTACACCGATGCCCACGAACATCTGACGGCTGCCACCCGGAAAGCACCTTCCAGCCCGTCCGCTGTCGGCTTCTCGCAGACGGCAACCAAGCTTCTGCTTGTTGTTGAGCTTCTCATGGGTGACATTCCCGACCGCGCCATTTTCCGCCAGGCCACCCTGGAGCAGGCGCTGCACCCGTACTTCCTGCTCGTGCAGGCAGTGCGTGTCGGTAACCTCGAGGACTTTGAGACGACCATTGCCGATCATGCGACCACCTTCCGCAAGGATGGCACCTACTCGCTGATCCTGCGCCTGCGCCAGAACGTGATCAAGACAGGCATCCGCATGATGTCGCTGTCGTACAGCCGCATCTCGCTGCGCGATATCTGCATCCGCCTGCACCTGGGCAGCGAGGAGAGCGCTGAGTACATTGTTGCCAAGGCGATTCGCGACGGTGTCATTGAGGCCACGCTAGACCGCGAGCGCGGCTTTATGAAGAGCAAGGATATTGGTGATGTTTACGCGACGCGTGAGCCGGGTGAGGCTTTCCACGACCGCATTCAGGCCTGCCTGGCCCTGCACGACGAGAGCGTCAAGGTGAGCTTGTTCTTCCCTTTTTTTCCCCTCCACGCAAGTCAGTTTTACTACCTTCCTGTACTTGTATCTAACACCTCAATAGGCGATGCGTTTCCCCATGAACCAGCACCGGTTAGAGCTGAAGAATGCCCAGGAGGCACGAGAGCGCGAGCGGGAGATGGCCAAGGAAATACAAGATGGCGACCTGGACGAGGATGACCTGGGAGGCGAGTTTGAGGGCATGTGATTGATACAAGTCGTTCTGTCTTCTGTCGACTTGTTGCAATTGCTCCTAGATCATTTTCATTGTCACCTGGGTTTGCCCAGGCCTGTGTACGCCCTCATATTCTATCCTTAACGCAGTTGTCATTTTGCTTTTTCCGGGAGGCGCTGGGGAGACGGGTTGTTAATTTTCCTGGCTTTGCTTTGCTCATCCTGTTTTCTACCCGCTGTGTTTCCGTTCTTTGCCTCTCTTGTCGCTCTTGTCTCTTTTCTCGCTCTTCTCGCTCCTCGCATCCTGTACTTTCTACTTTGCTGTGTTATCTCGTATATCTAACTCTCATAAACTTGCGCCCCTTTTACAACTGAACCTGCTCGCTTTTGCCTGGTATCATCCACACAATGTCTTGCATATCAACCCAGCCGTGGCTAGAGCCGTCTGATCTTTTGGTGGTTTATACGTGGCACTTTTTAATTTCAGCTATCACAAGGGGGGACGAAGAGGGAAAGGTAGACAGGAAAAACAATTAATGCTAGAAATAGCGACCAACGCTGACCAGAGAAAAACAACCCAAAAGAGTCTTTATTATGAACTAGAGTATGTGCGAAGTACGAGTATGTAAGGAGAGCATCATGCTTCGTTCCTGGAGCGGAGTTTTTAGCGGCGCGTTGGGACTCGCTGCCCGTATTCTGCGCTACGCCCCAGCTTGGTCCGGCCTGTAAATCCGCCACTCGCCGCACCTTCCAGAATCACGGGTGACGCTTCCCGCTAATAATTCGCCCTCAAAGATTCTCTGCCTCACAGACAACTTTTATATCGTTTCTTCTCCCGTCCCATTTGAAGACGACAACCACCGCCGCGACTCTCATTCACATCCATGGTCTCAGTTTCTTTTCCTATTCCACGGATTTTTAATTTGGACATCCCAATGTCTGCTTCATTGGCGCCCGAGTGCAACGAGGTGAAGGAGTATGCCAGACAGCAAAGCATCATCGACACATCAACCCTTGTCTTGTCACCACACAGCTAACAGCCGCGGCCGACAGGAAGTACGATACTTGCTTTCTTAAGTGGTACAGCGAGGGTATGCGATTTGAGTCCTTTATTTGACATATACACGTTGCTGTCCATTCGTGTTCTGACTGTCTCTAGAGTTTCTCAAGCGCAGCACAACCACATCCCAGACCAAGGACAAGTGCGATGCTCTGTTTAAGGACTACCAGACCTGCCTCAAGGTGAGATATTGCCAAACTTGACTCGAACATGTGACATTTGCCTCGTCCAAGCTTGCTAACACCTACAGGGCGCTCTCACGGCAAAGGGCATCGACAAGCTAGTAGAGGAGGCCCGCGAAGATCACAAGGAGAGCGACACTCTGTACATGAACAAGAAGCCGTAGCGAGATACGCAAACGCTTTGTTTTTACTTGCATTTCTTTGGCGTTTAAAGGGCATGCCGGTTTTAAAATAAGGCTCCGTCAATGTTTTCTTTCTCTACCTCTATTGTATCTCTACCTCTGCTCTCTCCATATTCACCTGAATATCGTATATCAAAATTCCAAATTTCAGTCCAAATTTCAAGGCCCCTAATGTAGTCGTTCACAAAACCAAATGCCAAAAACTCATCTCGAATCGTGAGGGAGTTGCTTATGCACCCGGGTCTCATTTCTTTGCTTGAGATCGAAGTGCTGGCCTTCCATCCCATCGCTCTTTCCCGTCGTTTCTAGCCTCAGCAGCTTTCACGTGATTGTAAATCGCACCCAGCGGACATTGAGATTGTGAGTGGGTCTCTTTCCTAACCTGTAACAGCGTGACAGCCAACCACACCTCACCGTCCAACGTCTGATCCTCGAACGCACCTGCCACGACGTTGCTTTATTGGGGGGGTTTCGCATAGTTCCATGAAGCTTTTATGCTGTAAAATTGTGTCCACCGCCCTCTACCACCACCTTCCCACCACCCCACGACAACAAGCGGCATAGCAGATACGAAAAAGGGACAAGACGGCTAGGAAATGGCAGGGGATCTCGGGTGCTAATCAAATTAATCACATCGGTTCTTCTTTGGCTCCTCTTTTGTCCGACCGCCAACCGCCTCGACACTCTCGCGACATCGCATCGCCAAATCCTCCAATCTCGCGACGCAGGCCCTCTCCTTTCCACCGCCCCATACAGGGGATTTTCCAGCCTCTTCTACGGAGCTCTCCAGCTTTCTGTCAAACAAGCAGCCAGAAACAAGTAGCCAGCTGCTCACCGACGCTTTTCCTCGACCTCTCCGGCTCCTGTTCCGCGACAACGATTGCATTTAGGGACCCTCTCGCCCTCCCGCCCCTTACTCCCATCCCCAGAACCTCTTTTCAACTCGGTATGCGCTCCTCATAGGGACGGTGGATTCTATGCACCCCTTCTCCATCCTGACTCTCGGGATCTTTGTCGCCGGCTACATCACCGCCCGCTGGGACTTGGTAACTCGGCTCTATGAGCTGGCCATATTTGCCTGGGACTACGGAGTTGTTGTAAGTTTGCCTCGTGCTCTCATTCGCATGCCAGTCTCTCTGCAAGACTCTAGTCAGCTAACACGCCTCAAGGCCCGTGCCGCAAAAGGCTTCTCCGTGCTCTCCCTCCTCTTCGTCCTCATCTTTATTCCAGTAGAACGCTTGGCTACAAGGGAAGCCAATTTGGTATGTTCCTTTTCACAGGTCTACAGGTCTCTCATATGGATCCTATTGGCCGTCAGATGCCTTGCTAACGCCTATTTGCTCTCCCCAGCATCCCCGATCGTCTGCTGCCGGCATCTCAGCGCGGGAACAGCTGCGACGGCGCGGTTCCTTTTAGCCCCCCGATACCATAGCAACTCTCCTCCTCTTCTTGCGCCTACCCTCCCCCCCCCCTTTAACAACCACCTGTCATGCCCGAGCATGATGGATTGATGCGCGTTTTCTGGCCCGTCGACATTGCGCGGTCAGAGCTCCCCGGTGTTGTCGTGGGATGGAAGAACTCGGCCTTGGACGTCACGGTCGTGGCCATCCTCGAGGATGCCGACGTTTCGCAATGTCGATTTTGCGCTCAAGGCCGGCACGCTGTTTCGGAACAGTGCTCATGATATTGCGCGTATTTATGAGCTCTGCGGCCAACCAAACATGCATGTCCTCGGCCTTGCCAATGCGCCTGAGGACCAGCATACCGACTCATCCTGGGTCCGCGTCATAACGACTGGGCCTGACGTTCGCGGCCGTGTCCCCAAGGTCACCTGCGCTCGCGCCTCCAACATTCAAATGATCCTCTATCAGCGGCCACAGCCACATCTCATGCAGTATATCTCGATCCACCCAGTCTCACTCGCTCTCAAGGACCGTTTGAACGATAGCAAGACTACCAAAGGTCAGCCCAAAGGGGAGAAGGCCAACGGAACCGCAAACGGCAAGAGCAATGGCAGTGCTGCCGACAGCACCAAACATGACAAAAATAGCAGCTGCCGTCCAGGTCCAGCGGCAACGGCTGCGGAGCTTCTGTTAGCCGACGACATCGAGGCGGAGGACGAGCGTCAAGAGCGCCTGCGCAAGGAGAAGAAACAGGATTTGCTCAACAAGCTTCGCCTTCACTCTGTCGTAAAGCGTACATCTTCCCCCAAAGAACGCGCTCTGCCTAGGATCGTCAATCAAATCAACTGGGCATGGGAGCTGGAGCAGCTGCTGCAAAAGAATGTGTCGCGCATCGGCACGCGCTCGAAACGAAGCCTTAGTATGTCGGAGCGTGTGGTTGAGTCAGCCACGACCATGAAAGACATTGTGCTGCGCTGGATCTGGGAGCTGAATATGTTGTACGTGGTGCCCGTCATCACGCGCATATTCGTGATAATGCTCGTCGGCCACCGCATTGCTGCTGAGATGCTGCTTCGTGTCCTCGAGTGGCGCGCCAACCCGCGATACGCTGCGCTCAAGGACATATCTGCCACGGCCCAGCAAGTTGAAATTCGGCTGCTTCAGTTCTGTTATTGGCCCATGCAGTACGTGAAGCTACGCCAACGCGGCAACGACTGGGAGAGTGTCACGACCAACCACCCAGACTACATTCGATTCTACAACAGTCTCTGGCTCGTGGCCAACGACGTCATCATCGGTATTGCCCTGGGCTCGTACATCATCGACAACGCGGGCTGGGTGGCGGACCAGATCAGCGTGCTCCTTAGTACATACACGGTGGACGCGCTGCAGAGCAGCATCTCGTGGCTGATGGGCTGGCCTGCCGGCCTAAAGCTAAACACCGAGCTCGCGGCATTCCTAGGCGACCTGTTTCTTTGGGTGATTGAGTATTGGTCGGGCTGCATTGAAGCGCTGCGCCCGGCTCTGCCGCACATCATCTGGTTTATTGGCTTCTCGAGCTTTGCCGGTGCCAGCATGCCCCTTGCACTTTTCTCGGACCTTCTTTCCATCCTGACCATTCACATATACTCGTTCTACTTGGCCTCGGCGCGCATCTACCACTGGCAGCTGACCATTTTGATTTCGCTGTTCCACTTGTTTCGCGGTAAGAAGCACAATGTGCTGCGCAACCGTATTGACTCGTGTGACTATGATCTCGATCAGTTGCTTGTCGGCACCATCCTGTTCACCTTTCTCTTCTTCTTGCTGCCCACTGTGGTAGTTTTCTACCTCAACTTTGCCATTGCCCGCATGGTCATCATTTCGCTCAAGGCCGTCTTTGATACCCTTCTTTCGTGTTTGAACCACTTCCCTCTCTTTGCCCTGATGCTACGTGTCAAGGATCCGCGACGACTCCCGGGAGGCATCCGCTTCGAGCTGCGCGATATCCACAATTATATCACTCATACTGCAGGGTCTGCAGTTGATACGGCAGCCGATGCATCCTCCCCGAGCCACCCGTCCACCTCGGTCATCTTTCTCACGGTATGTTTTTGTTCGTTCCATATTGCTTCTGCCGGCACCCACTAATCCAGACTTGTTGCAGCCCATACCTCTCTCGTTCAAGGCCATGTTCCATCAATACTTTCAGATGGGCTCGCGTATCCGCAAGCACTATCTGGCTCCGCGGGTGCTGCTCTGCCTCCTGACGGGCAAGTTCGTGCCGCCCATAAACCGCAAAAACTTATACAGCCTGCAATACGTCATGCTTCCGAGTCGTCGTACTGGCATCTGGGAGATGCGGGAAGCACTCCGGTCACTGCCGCCGCTCAAAGCAAAACGCCTGGCGTATCCTGACATAGGTGGCGGGCGCCGCATGCGTGGCCAGTCGATTAGCGGCGGAGGTGGCTTCCCGCCCGGGGCTGGCGAGTTGAAAAGGAGGGCACGAAGATAAATTGAGACTCTATCAGTCAGTGAGCTACCAGTGAGGGTTTCTGCAATTACATTTCTGTCCTGCGTTATAATATACCGCTTTGTGCTGTTTGTTGTGTGTCTGGCTCTTTGATTTTGTTTAATGACCTATCCTCAAATCTGGCTTGTGGCCCTGTGTCGGCGGCCTTTAAACATTAATGTAAGCAATCATCTCTATCTGCAGAGACTCGTGTATCCTCTCCGTTTCGTGGTATCCATATCTGTGTGTGTATGTGGGCTTTGAATCCAAATATGAATTTTACTTTAGGGGTGGTCCCGTCTGTTCTCATCGTCTGTTTATTTGACAACTTCTTGAAGTCTGTTTTGAATATGTTGCAGTTGTTTCGTGATCTCTATCACTTTTTATTTTCCAGGACTCAATATCAATAATCTGGAACTGGGTGTGTTGGTAATTATAAATGTAGAAATAACAAAATAACAAAATAACAAAATAACAAAATAACAGAATAACAGAATAACAGAATAACAGAATAACAGAATAACAGAATAACAAAATAACAAAATAACAAAATAACAAAATAATTTTCATTAATTTAAAAAATAATCAAATAACCAAATGTATATACATGCCTACTCACATAAGCAACAGTCCTATGTTGCGGAGCGATCACAGCAAAAAGCAAAACTTGCACAAAACAATACAATTCTCTTTCTTTTGATTCTTTTGATTATGTTCACAGACGCTCTCTCCTCGCCTCGACGCTGTTGTAACTGAGCGAGGACAAAGTCACGGTCACGTGATAAAACAATTACGAGAAAGAGCTCCCCTGTCCGGGCAGGGAAGCTTCCCGCACGCACAAAAAAGCACGCATCAGCCAACTGCCAAAACAGGTAGGCCCGGGGAAGGGACACAACAGGGCAGGAACGTCCGGCAAAAACACGGGAGGAAGGAAATCAGGCAGCACCTCCTCATTTGCGATTTCTCTTCTCCTCTTTCTGTCAATTCGTCTCTCCTCTTTCACGACAAAACAAGGTGCCTGTTCTATCCACGAAAAAAAGGCAACAAGAAAAGCCCGAACGAGCGAAATCATACGGAGTACATGTACGGCAAAAAAAAAAAAAAACGCTGGTTAAGTCCACGGCTATAGCACACCCTTTCCCCTATTATTTCGCGCGTTCAAAAAAAAGAGGAAAAAAGGGAGAGAGCTCTCTTAAGTGGAGTGCAATCCCACGCCGAGCGGTATTTCCCTTTGGTCTGCAGCGAGACGAGGATCGAAGAACGAGGAACGAGGAGCGAGAGACGGCGAGAAAAAAGACTTCTAGGAGACCGAGCACTGCCCCCTGCTAGAAAAGTGCAATATCCTTCCCTGACTTGCCATATCGCGGCATCGTCCTCACCCCAGAGACCTCTCTTTTCGACCTCGACATGGAGGTATTCGCGAGGCAACAGAGGGAGGATAATCAAGTCTCAGCATCACCGGGTGTGTGGTCCCCGGCAATATTCTGACAAGCCGAACACTGCGCGTATTCTTTTGTCTATTTCGGCGTCCTCAAGCCTCAACGCCGCATTTCGTGCCGAGCAGGAGTTTTCTGGACAACCCAGTCTACGTGATCGCCCACCTGATATCCCTCCTCGCACCTGACGAGCTTCACTTGCTATTCAGCTTCCCCGGATTTGCCTACTGCAAGCGCTAAACTCGAGAGCTGCCGAGGAACCAGCTTCAAGAAGACAAGCTCTAGGAGAACTGCTTGTTCACGTGTAGTCACACACTTGAAGAAAAGCAGAGTTGAAAATGCCATTTTTATTATTACAAAGGAAAGGAAGAAAAAAACCCTCGAGATCGAGATTTGAGAAAAGACATCGAGAAGTCCTCCGATACCTCGTTTCTCGTCTCTGCTATTTCGCTCATCTTCCAAATATCTCATATCCCGCCCGTCAAGCTTTTGTTTTGTTGATGATTTTTATTGGAAATTCTTTTTTACAATATGGTTTGTCCTTTGACCCTCCATTATTTACAAACCCGGGTTGTCTAAAATTTTTTCTAGTCCTCCCTGTATTTGTTCTTTTTACGCTTTGTCGTTGTTCGTACACTCGGCAAATGCTCTAGTTTTTTTGCGGTTGATGGTTGTGGTAGGTGGTTGGTAGGTAATGTTTTTTATCGCCTGGATCCTTATCCTTGGATTGTTCGAGCACATGAGGCATTTTCGAAAAAACCGAGTCCGATTTTGATTCTGTTCCGTCCATAGTTTGGCGGTAGCAGGTCGAAAGCCGGCACCGGATGATATCAGAAAGCCACAGCCGAGCCTCTTATAGGGGAGAGAGGATGCGAGATTTGCGGGAAATTGTTTACGTCTGGGCCAAATGTTAGTGTGGGAACGACGACGACAACGACAACCAGATCCGATATCCAGCGGCATCATGGAAAAAATACGTACGAACTTGGCCATGAGGGCAACCATCAGGTCGAACAGACCAATGGCCTCGACGAAGGCGAAACCCAGAATGGCGTACGAGAACAGCTGGCCACGGAGGGCAGGGTTGCGGGCAACACCCTGGATCAGGGCGGCGAAGACCAGACCAATACCGATACCGGCACCAGTCAGACCGATGGCAGCAGAACCCATACCAATGTTCTTGGAGACCTCAACCATGGCCTGGGCAATCTCGGAGCTGTAGGCGCGGCGGCCGGTGAAGGCAGCCTTCTTGGCAACAGCCTGGGTCAGCAGGCTGGGGTCTGCTGGCGCTTGACAGCCTGGAAGGGGCTGGGGTGGGCAGTGGCTGTGAGACGAGGACGACATGGTCAGCGACAGGATGCGAGAATAGGGGGGACGACGAGGCATTGAAGCATGCAAGGCATTGCAGGGGACATTGTGATGGTCCATCATCAATTGGAAGCTCAATTGAAGATTTTTCTGGCTCCTGCCGCTTCTGCCCGAAATTACCGCAACCGCGGAATTTCATCTCCAGCCTCGGGAACGTCCTGCATAAAAAAGACGCGTTCAGGAAAGAGACGACGACGAGCAAGATGATGGTCGAATCGATTCCGTACATTGCGGAATGGGCAAGAAGCAAGCAGGCGCCTCTTTTACGACGACGCAGACGCATCTGTTGGGCTGTCGGTTATGGAAGCAGAAAATTCCTTACCAGCGAAGGTGCGCTTGGTGGCAGCGGTGGCCTGCGTCCGCATGGCAGGACGGGCAGCAGCCATCGAGGTGGCGAGTCTGGAAGCGAGAACGCGGGAAGCCATTGCGACTGATGTGTGGTTGTGAGGGTGAGGGAAAGGAAGAGGATGAGCAAAAATGAAGAGGGACAAAGATGCAAAGCAAAAAAGATTTTGGGTGGTGGGAGTGGATAAGAGAAGAGAAGAGAGAAGAAAGGGAGAGAGAGAGGGAGGAAAGGAGAGAAAGGGAAGGGAAGAGAAGGAAGAAAAGAGAGTGGGAAAGGGAAAAAAGGAGCCAGAAAGGAAAAAGGAGAAAGGAGAAGCCGAGAATGGACGAAGGGGAATGAGTGAATTGAGGAGGGAAAGCCGGGAAAAAAAAGAAGTGGGAACTACCGGGTCCAGCTCTGGAGGACAAGAAGAAAACGAGTTGGTGGGTACTCGGGGCAACCTCGCCAAAGACACGCAAACACACACAGAGAAGGCTTCGGCTAGCTAGGACTCTGGAGGGAAGTTCAAACAAAGCGAACTCAGCCACAGAAAGAGGTGATACGGGACCTGCTCAGAAGGGCCAGGACGCGAGCTGGCCTGGCAGCGAGGGTGCAGATGAGGCTGAAGAGAGATCAAAGTTGATATATCACCATGCTTGGTTTATTTGGTTTATCTGCCTTCCTTTGTGTTTTTATCTCCCCCTTCTTGCACATTGCCGCCAGTGCATTGGTACAAGGCTTCAGCTATATCAAAAGCGCGCCAGGATGCGAAGCTGTTCAAGTGGCCAGTCTTAGAAGCTATGGATAGGAACAGGACCTGGAGCAGAAATAGGAACAGCAGGTGGGCTTGCATTATGGCATACGGGGCAGAGCAAAGCCGCTGCTGTCTGTCACTGGGACGACTGGGGAAACGCGACTGTTGCCAGCCGGTGAGAGCATCTGAAGCCCCAACATGCAACTGGAGGCTTCTTCAGTAATATGGGCCAAAGCGAGTTTTTTCCTCTCTGATTTCTGTCCTCGGATGATGTCGGAAAACGGGGGAGAAAAGGGGTGGCCTGGTGGTGGTTTAGCCCTCTTGATGAGGCATGTCCACTCGTCGGGTTTCTTACTTTTGGTGTTGACGACGGACGCAAGCAAAACGGCCAGAGGCAAAACTTAATACTCTACCAAAAAGCGAAACGGTGGTTTAGTCGACGCGATAATGGCAAGAACTAGCTTTTCATTGACTCGCGTCAAGAAACAGCCTTTGGTTTCCAGGATGCCCAAAACCGGAGAAGCACGATGTTTCTGCGACGACAGCTGTGTTTTAGGGGGGGGAGGTGGAACATGGCAAAATTTTTCGTGGCGTGGCTTTGTTGTCTGAGGCATCGACGTCAAGATAAGATTTTTTTTATTTCCCAATTCATACGGTGCTTACTTACCATTTTGGTTGTGACGGTTCCGAAAGGCAGGGTCGACCAGGCGGACCGTCTTAGTGATACGCACACGCCCCCCTCCTTCCCGTTTTGGGCTTCTGCGTGGCTGTCGACCTTCTGGAATCCGTTATTCACCTGCGCCAGCGTGGGCGATTTCGCACAGCTCCCGCTAGTCCCATAATGTGCCTGGTGCTGCAGCTAGCCGTGTTTCTGTATTTATTTGCCTTACTTTTCCTGTGCTATTCGCCTTTTTTGTGCCGGAAAGGCCCAATCTCGCACAGGTCTTTAGGTGACCCCCACCCCACTTAGTCACCATGAAAAGTGGAAGAAGACCGAGAAGGAAGGAACGGACGACGAAGCATCGCCATTTTACTCGCCTATTTGCGTAGGGCAGGAGCGAGCGTCAAGACGGAAGCAGAAGGCAAGAGCGACGCCCTGCGTCTGCGCGCTGGGGATGCCCTCCGTTTTGACACCAAACATCGCTGTGGTGCCTGGAGGACCTGGAGCGATGGACGGGTCATTTAATAACACAAAGCTTGCTGTTTGCATGGCCGTTTCACATCCCTTTGTCCCTTCTGATGGTGGCAGACGATCTGGCAGCTTCAGTCGAGCTGCTTTTCGAACTCTCAACCTGTCTTGGAGCACACATTTCACGCCCTTCCAAGAGATTCTTTATGCCTCCTACTTGTAGTAAGAGACTATATAGGAGATAGATATGTGCTGGCCCGGCATTGGCAAGGCCCGTCTTTCGGAGCAAAGGCTCTGCCATGCTATTTTTACTAGGCACTGACGACTGTCTTGAGTCAGCAGGAGCTCGAGACTGGCAAGTACCGTTTGCCTGAGGAGGGCATGCAAACGGTACTTTCTTGCGCAGATGGGATGGGCTGCAGGCGCCATATCTGGGTCCTGGCCAGAACAGGAAACGGAGATCTGCAACCTTCTGCTATGGTACGCTCGCTGCGGACGGAAGATTGCGACGGTAACATAAAAAGGCCTCTGTTGCATGGGCATGGGTGGACATTGGCTCATGTGCTCATGTGGCGGTCTTAAGCGGCGTGGGAGCTTGCTTGAGTGGGACCCATGGCCTTGGTCGGTCTGCCCTGAGCGTTTCAACACGAAAGTAGGTGCTTGAGGTGCTGCCCCATTACGCCATGCTGGAAAGCCGTTACTGCCTCGCAGAAACAGGCCCCTGCGCACAAAACCCACTTCTGCGTAAACAAACCGGACACAACGAATATGTGTATCGTACTGAGTACGACGTAGGAGAGGACCACTGCACGTAAGATACTTACTGAGTACAAGCAAGATACACGTAATACATAGTCGTAGAAGGGACAAAAACCGACTGGAATTGGAGGCAGTGGTCCGGGCCGTGGGTGCTCGGAGAAATCTACAGAGAAACAGAAAAACAAGTTGCTACTCCGGCCATTACAAGCCTTAAACCTAAAGTTGAAGCTATCCAAACAATGTTTACAGTTGGATAGCTACTGAGCTCAGAGAGCTATGGGAATATAAGTAGAGCAATGGGCCTGAAGCTTATCGGAACGGAGACGTTGATATCCACTGAACCATGGCACCGAGATCAAGAGTCAAAACGGAGAAATGGTCCCTTTTCTGTTGTGGTGATGTCAGTCGCACAGAAAAGTACAGGGTATGGTGAGATGGCGGCGTGGTACACAATCGCTCACTCACCCAATTGCCATCTCGCCAGGCGCCACGAGCAAACAGCAGGAAAAGTCTTCTTACAAAACACACCAAATAAAAGTAGGGCTCCATAGCCTTGTGCCACCTACTCTAATTGTGGTCCACTGCCAGGAAATGGCTTTTCTGTTTGTCCCTCACCTGCAGTATCATTCGCCCTGTCTGCCAACCTCGGTAGCAGTCGGGATAGTTGTCCAGGCTCGTAGCTCTAAGCCCCCCTTTTTTTCTTCTTCTTCAGCTGTCTGAGACTCCCCTATGGTGCTGGCACATTTTTTTCTGGGTGCTACCCCTGCAACATGGCACCTCGCCAGCGCTTTCACCTTCAGGTCGGCTCTGGCCGTAATGAGGCCTAAGAAAATGACGAAGCGGTGAAACGGGAACGATGGGACCACCGTTTAAGATCTCAGGAGGGGAGGCGTGTGGGATGCTCTGAAAATCACTGCCCACACGCCCCGTTTACGCCTGTAATATTTCCTTACGAAGTACCTTGTAGCCGACATGGAGCGTTCTTATTTTTGGGCTTCTGATAGAGAACGTCGTATTCCGCAAATATGCTTTACTACAGTAGGAGTATGTTCTCTCACTTTAAGTATTTCAGCAGCTGTCTCTAGAGGTCACACAACATCGAATAAGATACTGTATACCCAAATCCGCTACTTTGAGTACTGTACATGTACACGTACTGTAGTAAAAACGGTGTTGTGTCCCTAATGTTGTGTTCGCTAATAATGCTGTCGGAGCCGCAAAGAACAGATTGTATACTCCAAAGGGGCTGGCTACTTCCCCATTGGGATAGCGCACGGCAATTGCCATATTTAATTTATTGTGGTGGCAGAATTTTCACTGACGTGCGGCATGCCACGTTTTCCCTCTCGCTGTGTTGAACGCTCTTTCCTGTTCTTCCAGCGCAGTTTCCTATTCCGGTCTTCCGGGCGCTTCTTTCCTGTCTTCGCGGGAAGCTACACCCTGAAAAAAGAGCCCGCATAAAGAAAACGTTAGAAAAGGAAGGAACGATGGAAAGTGGCATCTTTAAGTCAACCTCAACAGCCACAAATAAGGGAGTCGAAACGGAGCCGATTATTATTGTAAACCGTACTTTTTTTTCTCTTTTTTCTTCTCATTCTTTCCCCCTTCGCTCCTGCTCCGTATTGGCGCTTTTATTGGTGCTGGGAAAAAATTTCTCTTGTCCTCCCATATTTTCTCGCGTTGTATCCACTTCGTACGCCAAAACTGGACAGCAATCCTGAAGTTTTATTTGCTTGTCGGGATCTTTCGGGGCGAGTGAAAGAGTGGACTCTTCTGAGAATAGAAAATAATGAGGGAAAATATGAGCAAAAACGAAGGGGGCATTGAATAAGACGGTGAACAGTAAAAACCTGGCTGGCACACTGAACAAATTTCCCACCGGGACCGACTTTTTGGAGCTGCCAGCCAGTGCTTCCATTTGCGTTTTCTCCAAAATTCTCCAAATAAAAAAAGTTGCAGCAATTACTCCAAATTGTCCCGTGACATTGCATACCATTGGCATATGAAAGTAGTTCAGACGAAGCTGACAGATTAAGAAGACCAAATAATAAAGTGATTGCGAGCACAGCAGATAGTGAAGGCTGGCCGTAAGGTGCTTCCAGTGAACGTAGTTATTTTCTGGCGCTGGATGGGGCTCTTCAGTTGGCTCGAAACGGTGGCAATGCTCTAACAAAAAGCACAATTCTGCTATTCTTCTGTCCTCTGTCTCATTGCGCCGACATCTCCGTTCGGAATGCGAGATAGCACCTGTTCGGTTGACCAGCAGAGCCATTAGAGACTGCTGCTAGGCCAAGGCCTGCCCAGGGGCCACTGTTTCTCATCGATCATCTCCCAGTGGATTCGACCACTGCCAAGAGTCGCCGTACAAATACAGTACACGTACTTACATATGTATTACATACGGCGGAAAATCGACACAAACAAGAACGGAGACGTGGGAAAGGGCAAAGTTGGAAACCAGGGAGGAATGACCTTGAGAGTGCACCCTTGGAGGAAACTAGTCTCATCACGCAGAGCTCACCAAAAGTGGCCCCTGCAAGCTCACGAAGAAGTGGACGACCTTTTTGCTTCCCTTTTGCTCCCTTTTGCTTCCCTTCTGTTGCTCACGCAAATGCCGATGGGGAAGAAGCTTGTAACATACGAGGCGGTGCACATTGTAATAAAAAGAGACTTGGTTATCTAGTAAAGCGATGGAAGCAGAGCTTGTGTCGTGACCTTCATGAGATGAGAATCTCCAAGCCAGACGACTGCAGCTGGCAGAGAAAAAAGGTCCCGGATTCAAACCGGACAACATCAGCCGATCCACAGGACTTGGGCGGGACTGGCAGACTTCGTTTGTTTTTGGCGTTCCTGGCGGAGACGGTCGTGCACGCCGCGAAAAGCGCGATGTGCGAGATTTTGCTATTTCATTCGCCTGAACGGACACGGGTGGGCCGTCCAAAGTAGAGCAAGGTGAAAATAAAAAAAAACGCTCGGCGGTTCTTCTTGTGCAAGTAAATTTCCGCACACCCCCTCCCTCCGTTCTCTCTTGTCCTTATCAGCTCATCTGTGGAACCTGGCGTCTTTGAACTGGAGTGAGAAACCCAGCGGAGAATCTCGCGCTTGGCTTGGACAGGTAATGGTGCTTGGAATCCATGATCACTCTGCGAAGTACATGTATGTAGTGAGTGCGCTGGAAGGCAATGAAACGAACAAAACGGTCATAGACGATGTGCAAGAGAAAATGCCACGGGTGACAGTGTCTGGAGACCGAAATGGGCCCAGGAACAAAAGATACTCATTGGAGCCATAGCACCTATGTACGACATATAGGTAGAGTATAGCAACATGAAGTGAAAACGGAGGGACCATAACGGAACAAAGAAAGCAAAAAAGAAAAGGGGGCGTGCCCATTGATGAAGTTATACTCCGTCTTGAACGGTATGGGGCTCTTTCTTGATGTCTGTATAGGTTTGCGTAGGCTGACCTGCCTGTAGTGTACGACTCAGCAAGTGGTGTTTGCTTTGTTGTCTGATACCGTAATGCGTGAGTCTGTTGGCCGGAGCCGCACCCCTGGTGTAAGTTGGAATGATATATGAACGACGGCATATCCCCTTTCGGTGACCGTCTCTTAACCGTTCCTCCCTTCCCTTGATTCTTGATTGATAAAAAAGGCGAGGACGAGGCTGAGGCTGAGGAGAGCCGCACCGGGAGGATATATTGTCCAACCAGGCCCGTCTTTCTTTTCCTGTGCTGTCGACCATCCAACCCCCCCTTTCGATGCTTCCTTATGTCGTCATGCCGTCAAGCCGTCATTATTATTATATCTCGTCGTCATGTTTCTTCGGCGGCTTGCTGGGCTTCCTCTTTGTTGGTATATATTTTGATAAACCCGGCCGGGTCACACGCCTTTTCGAGATTGATGCGGTTGTCTTTCACCCACTGCCAGACCGCCGCTTTGGAGATACGGACATGCTGGACTTCCCTGGGTGGATCGATGCCTGCTGCCGCTGGCCCCGCCGCTGCACCCGTTCCCGTTGATGCCGACCCGGATGCCGCACCATTCGCCGCTTGTGCGCCTCCCGCCCCCGAAGATGAGGCCGATGATATCTGTGCCGACAAAGACGACGCTGGCATCGGCGCAGCACCGGGTGCACCAACCCCAGCGCCCGTGAACGACGACGACAACGCTGTACCTGTAGCACCAGTAGGGCCCGATGCCCCATCGTCTGCCGCGGACGAGGGATGGTCATCCGTCTGCGCCAAAACATTGTCGCAGTATTTCTTGGGTAGGCCCTTCCCAGCGTCCTCGGCAATCCCATCTCCCGGAGCACATAGAGACAGTCCTCGCGCACGATCCACGTGGCCCTGCTGCAGTCGGCAATATCGATAATCAGCGACTCTTCCTCTGCATCAGTGCCCGTGATGGCAGCCTGTGTGTTGGATGAAGAGTAGGGTGGCGGAAGAATGGGCGGCAGAATGGCGGTGGTGTGTGGAGCTAAAGACGGTAGGACAGCAGACGAGGACGGTTCCGGCAACGGCAAGGACGAGGTTGCGGTGGCAATGTCGATGCTCAGCAGCCACCGCGCAATTTCGGCGCCCCAGAAGCGCTTGTAGCCCTTTTTGCCCAGGTCCGAGATGGGCTTCTCGGGCCCGCCCAGGACGGCTTCGCGGCGCGAGATCTCGTAGGAGATGCCCATCAACAGGGCGCCTAGACCTTTGCGCTGCCATGGCGGGAAGACGAGGATGCACGCCAGATTGTTGTTGTCCCAGGACATCTTCTCCTTGGAGAAGAAGCCAACAACGCGCGGCCGTGGTGCGGCTCCTAGAATGCTGGCTTGGCCATTGGCGTTGGCGCCGCCCATGGACGACGCGGTGGCTGTGGCAGCAGCACGTAGAGAGGACGGCAGCGATGGCGGCGGTGTGTAGACGAGCAAAAAGTAGTAGAAGCCGGTGACGTCGAAAAAGACCGACTTGTTGTCGAGAAAGAGCTTGGCAAAGAGGGATAGGTTCTGGCAAAAGAGCACGTCCTTTTCACCGTCAACCTCCCAAATGCTCCACTCGCCCTCGTCCTTGACCACCTGCTCGACGTAGTGGATGTCGGCCTCGCTGCTCACGCGATTGCGCTTGCTGCCCTTTGAGGCTGACGATGCAGACGCAGACGCAGACGCAGACGCAGACGATGACACGGGCACGCGAATAGTGCGCACGCCCTTGGGATGGACGTAGACCTTCTCGCCCGGGATCTGGAACTGCGACTCACAGACTTGCACATGGCCATGCCACGGCACTATCTCCTTGGAGTACTTGAAACAGAACGGGCACACATAGAGCCGGTCCAGCATTGGCTGAGCGTCCTTATCCTTGCCTCCGTGACCGTGGCCGTAGGCGTGCTGTTTGGTAGTGGTGGCTGGGAGCATGGTGGTGGTTTTCCTTGCCCGCACCTTTTGCCTGGTGCGCACCACCTCGTCCATGGTGTGTGTTTCCGGCCGTATCGCCAAGTACTTCCTTACCGTAGTAGGACGGATACCAGGCCTTGAAACAAATCTCGCCCAAGACCACCTTGTCGATGTTACGATCGGGCTGGCTGGGGCTCGCAGGTGGCGCTGTCGAAGTAGCGTTTAGAGACGTGGCTGATGTGGGCGTAGATGCGGAGCATGGTGCAGCCGTCGCGGCGCTAGCGGCCGTGGTTACGATCGTTTGCCTCGGTGTTCTGGCTGCCTGCTGCTGGCGAGGAGACGGCGCTGCTTCTTCGCGAAGCTGTTGCACGGATTTGGGCTTTTGGGGCTGTGGCTGCACCTCTGGCCATGGTGGTGGGAGCGCTTGCGCCGGTGTTGTCCTTGTAGGCGATACTGGCAAGAGAGGAGGCTGGATGGGTGTGGTCTTCTGGTGCCGTAGAGCTGGCGCAACTGGGGGCTTGATCTCGGTGACTTTCTTCGGCCTCGAGAGGCTTGCAGCCGCCGTGGATGGTGAAGGCGGTGCTGGTGGTTTGGTGTTTGTTTCTTTCTTGAAGCTGTCGTAGAAGATGAAGATGCCTTTGCCGGCGGCGGTGGCTTGATGATCTCTGGCACAGCCTGAGCGGCTGCTCTGGTGACCGGTACCTTGGGAGGTGACACTGGTGTGACTGCCGGTTGTGCGGTACTGAGACGCCTTGTCCGTTGCGCAACAGGTGGCGGTGCCAGTGGCGGAGCTCCTCCTCTTGTTCGGGGTGGAATTATGGTCGCCGGGCCAGCCAGCTCGTCTTCCGTGTCTTCCTCGCCTTCGCTCGCGTCGTTCGCGTCACTCGCGTCGTCCTCGACAGCCTCGTCGGCGTCCGAGTCGGCAATCTCGTGTCTTTAGCTGGTTGCCTGGTCCCTCGTGACGCGGCCGTCGTGCGCCGCGCTGCTGCTGCTACTGCTGCTCGGCCATATCTTGCTAGCCGTCCTGTTCGCCCTCCTTGACTCCCGTTTGGTGCAGGCTTAGGCTCAGGCTCAGGCTCAGGTTTGAGCTCCTCCTTCTTGTCCACGCCCCTCCGCGCCAGGCGCCTCTTCATTCTGGGGCTGGGTTCGGGCCCCCCGTCCCGCGCTTCTTCGTCTTCGCCTTCGTCCCCGTCTGGCTCGTGTTCTTGGTCTTGTTGTCTGTCGTCCTCGCTGTCCGTGTCTTTGTTCTCCGCCTTGGCTCGGCTGGTGCTGGTGCCCGATGCCCGTTGCGTACGCGTGCGTACTGTGCCCTGGCGTGTCTTTGTATCTGCAGCATCGTTGGCCTTGCCTTCTGGGCCCGTGTTTCCGCGCAAGACTCGCCGCTGGGGCACGTTTTTTGGTGGTATGGGGAGTGGGGGAGGTGCAATCGAGGTTTGACGCGTCACACGGCGCGTCTTTCCGGCATGCACGGCCTCGTCCTCGTCGTCCGGACGTTTGCGCTTCGGAGGCGCCATTGCTGCGACGTGAACCTGCAAGGCAGTGCCAATGGTTGCAGCCTCCCGTATTTTGATTCCCCCGTTTGTTCCTCTGCGCCCCCTGGAGGACGTGTCGTCGTGGCTGTGGTCGTGGTTGATCTCTGGCGATAGACGCGAAAATTGCTGTTGGTGATGTTGGCGCTAGGGTTGGCAGTATTGGGCACCAGTTGAAGCAATGCGGGAAAGTTTGTGAACAAGGGTCATTCCGTGCTCACGCAATGCAGAAAGTAGAGGAAAGGATGGCATTGCCGCCCTGCTGAGGGAGTATGTCGCCGTGACGCCTGTCTCGTCCTCGCTTCACCTGCTTCCCAAATATGCCTTCTCCCCGCACGCGTATCCACGTGATCAACCACGTGTGCAGAACTTGGCACTAACAGCCTGCTATCGACCACTGAGAGCTTCCCTTTTTAGTGATTGCCAATTTTTCGGATCGTCAATTCAAACTTTCGACGTCACGCACGTACGCACATGCAGAACAGCCGTATTCCGCCTAATTTTCCTGATAATTCAGCTCCTATCGACTGACGAGATGGTTACGCGGCACCCGCCGCCATTATGATGGCCACACGCCCAGCCCTGCTCGCAGGCACCACCCGACAAAACCTTGCTGCCTTGAGCACCGGCCTCCTCCGAAAATGGCCATTGGCGACGGTTTCGACGACAACGGCCACAGCCAGCACAGTGCGATGCGTGGCGACGGCCGTCCGCACCGGCATCAATGAGCGTACTGGTCACACACAAAAAACCCACACAAAGGCAGGCCCGCCGCTTTCGACGATACAAGTTTCTGGACGTCTCGCCAAACGCAACATTGGCTCTTCGCCTCAAGAGCAGGTCTACGGCACTGACCTTTGAGGCCTGGAAGCGGTTTGATGATGTGGCACGCAGTCAGAGGCATGCGGCTGCCAGTGGTGGCGCTGCAGATGATGCTGCGGCAAGACGAGGCCCAGCGTCCGACAAGCCTCTCCGACAGTTTATGCGACCCGGAAACCTGGCGCACACGGCTCAACAGCCTGGCCTTTAAGGGCATCGCTGAGAACGACATACGGCAGTGGTTGTGGATTCTTTCGGCGCAGGACCCCGACGAGCGCATTGCACGGTTTGTGGCGGACGAGGTGCGGCCCAAGCCCGTGTTTATGCTCTTCCAGTTGCTGCGGCGCGACGAGACGTTCCACAAGGGCCGCTCGCTGACGGGACTCTACAAACTACATTGCACGGCACCATGTGCACGCGCGCAACCGGTTGCCTGCGTCCGAGCTGCCCCTTGGCGCTGTGCGGCGCGCAGCCGACCCGGCGCTCAACATGGCGCCCGACACCTTTGTGACGCTGCTGCGGCTGCTCGTGCACCACTACCTGCGCCTGTGGCCGTCGGCGTTGCCGGCCGTTGCACGGCTCGTCGTGGTGTATGTCGAGACGCTGCCGCGCATGGTGAAGCGCGGTGAGCAGCAGGCGTTTGCCGATGCCTGCCGCATCTTCAACTATGCGCTTGTGCTGTTCCAGCGCAAGTCGCCTGTCAGCCCTGTCTTCCAGATGCGCTACAACTGGCGCGCGCAAAAGGTGCTGCTGGCCATGTCCACGACGCTGCCACGTCCGCTGATCATTAACCGAGCGGGATTCCGTGCTATCCGCCGTGTGCTGCTGGCGCTGGGCAAGTCGCCTGCTGAGCGCAATGTTGCTCTACGCATGGCCCGCACGTGGCCGCCGTACCGTCGCAACTGGGATGGCCGTGACGAGCAGCGCCAGGCGCAGGACGATTTCAGCCGCAGCGCCCAGGCCGGCGTGCTCATGCGCGAGGCTGGGTATGCCGAAGCCGAGCACGATCGCGCACTAGGCGTCCTGGGCGGCGTCTTGCCTGGCGAGTCCCCCACGGTGCAGACGCGGACACTGAGCCCGCGCACCTGGACGCATTTCCGCGCCAGCCTCAATGTGTATTCGACGTGGGCAGCGCGTGTCAAGGCGACGCGTGATGTCAACGAGGCATGGCACGAGTTTCAGAAGGCGCCTGGTAGTATGGACGAGGATGGCCGCGTTTTGAGGCCGGGCATTCAGGTGTACGCTGAAATGTTCAAGAAATTGGTGGCTATGCCCGTCGAATTCCACTCTACAACGCCGGGGTTGTCCTTGCCGCAGGCCAGGCCGTGGGCCGGCACGGCAAAGAGATACTCCCTGGTGACGCCAAGGAAGTGTACCCCGTCAACGATGCCACACTCACCGCGTTTGAGAAGCAGCGCCTGCGGCCGCCTACACTGGCCGAGCTCTACGAACAGATGCTGCACGACAATATCCGACCGGTGGGCGACTGCCTGTCGGTCCTGCTGCAGCACGCGCCCACCCTCGATACGGCAATGAAGTACTTGCACGACAGTCCTCTCGACAAAGCGGCCATTGCTGCACTCAAACTGCCAAGAGCATCCCATATTTTGCCTACACCAGCCTCCAATGCACATGCACACTCCTCTCCCTTTTCGTCGACGCGCCAATCGTCTAGACGATTCAAAAGGCTTCAGCCACAAGAGCCAGAACGGCCCATTACACTCGAACTCCTCCGCAACATTCCTCTTTCAAACCTCAACGCCTACATCTACCTGATGTGCCGCTTCCAGCCGCGGCTGACGGCCGAGGCTGCACGCCTGGGCAAACAGCGGCGAACGGCGCTCATCCACCACGCAATCCACCTCTCGGCACGGCGTCTGCCGCCCTCCATCGAAGAAGGCCGCACATACAAGGCGACCTGGCACACAATCATGCGCACGCTGGCGCAGCCCAAGCTGATGGTCAGCCCACAGCACACAAACGACCGACGGTTCCACGACACCGAGACGCTCTATCTGGCGCTGCGTGTCTTTGACCAGGTGTCGCAGGCCGGAGGCGTCGATGTCATCTTATTCGACAGCCTCTGCAAGGTCATGCAAAAGTCTCTGCGCTGGACCAACCCCGACACTTGCGACAACGTCAGTTGCCCCGATGGAGGACGCAGACGAAGGCGAGACGCCACCCTCTCCCCCCACCCCCCTCCTCCTGCCTACCAGAGAGAGACCGAGCTGCTTCAGACGGCACATGCTTCGCTCGTGGGCGCATTTGAGGAGATGACGATGCTGTCCACCTTTGGCGCCGATTTGACTAGCAGCCTCGACTCTTCACCGCCTCTGGCACCCCATCACCCGGCCACTCCGCACAATATTACCGCCGGCATGCTGCAGGCCTACCTCCAGACGCTCGGCTACCTGGGCGACACCGAGGCCATGACGCGTGCCATGCACTGGGTCCTGCGTACGTGGGACGACTGGACCGTGCTTGAGGACGCCAAAAACCCAGACGACGGCCAGCATGCCACTATGGGCCGCGTGTTAATCATGTACCGTGCCTTTGTCGAGGGTCTGGAAGCTCTGTCCGGGCATGCAGACACCGTGGGCGGCGAGGACGTCGAGGACGTCGCGTCGGGCTCCCAGGTGGCCTCGGTCAGAGACCATCTCGTGCAGCTGCAGCACCGGGGCTGCACGTGGCACTGGCCGTCGAGTTACGATGCCGACCAGTATGTGCGATGGCACCGGAGGGAGCACAATGAAGAGTTCTGGGCGCGCGTGCGGCCCAGCGCATTGGACCTGGTCTGATTGATGAGCCACTTTTCAGCTTTTCTTGAGAAACAAGTGTATGATACGATATGATTTCCCTGGAAAGACAGGCGCACGGCGGTGTTTATGACACATATTTTCACGGTACCACATAGAGCAAGGGACAATACAAAGTACATAAAGATTTATACACAATAAAATCCAAAGATGCGAGATGCCATTCATACCTGTTTTTGTTGTGTTTTGTGTTTCGTTGAGGGTGTATGACTAAGCTGACTTCAGGGGCAAGCCGGTCCCACTCACCAACCACCGTTCGCGCTTTCCTTAAGAGTTCTTGCTTGGTTGTTGCCCTTTCTAGACATGACTTGCATCTCAGCACAAGCCGTCTCCTTTTCTCACTTTTGATTCTTTCTTTACGAAGCCTCACCTCTACCATCCCGGGACAGGACGTGCACCACCCCCAGCGTTTTATAATATCCGCAGACCATTTTTATTCGGCTTTCTTATATTATTTCCTTCTTTGGTTTGGTATATTGTGGGGCATTCATTGCCAGCCTTGCCAGCCTCTTCAATTATTTTATATTTATTTGTTTGTCCCCTCCTTCTTTTCTTTCATCCTCGTGCAACTCGGCCCACGAGGTCTGACGGACAGGACTCTTCACAACAAGGCCTCATCGGCCGCTACATCCGGGGTGGCCGTGAGCGATCAGCACGTCGTGGATTGTTATGTGGTGGGTGGACGGAGACGTATAACAAAGGACCCTTTCGGACAAGGGTAAAGCTTCCAGCCCGTTAATAGGCAGCAACACGCTGCTTCGTTGACTTCAAGCGGTGTCATTCACCGGGACTTGGGGCTTCCGGTTCGCCTCCCCTTCACCGCTCCAGGCTCCGGGGTAGCGTATCCGACGAGGCCTTCTCACCGGTTTTTTCGAACTTCGCGGATGTGTCTTTCAGGGCTGTTATCTTCTCTCTCTCGCTCGCTCATCTGTCTTCCTTCGCCGTCTTCTCCCTTTTCTCTACCCTCTTCTCATCGAAACCCTCCCACACCCACTTGATGCCCATGAGCAAAGATGTCATGGTTCCCAGACGAGCTCGTGGAGAGCACAGAGAATGAGAATGTCTCTATACGAGAGGAAACACCTGGGATGTTGGATGTTTTCCCTGACGACGTTAGCGACAGTACCATGACATTTGAAGAGGATGGACTTCTAGCCGAGACCGACGTCGCATGTGCCGTCGTGCCGGCGATGCTAGACCAGGAGTCTCTCGCCCTCAAGGCATCCTCACCCGAAATCGACCGCGCCAAAGACGATCCTCTCGTCATTCAACTCCCCGAGTCAACGATTGTCAACCCTAGATCTGCAGCCACTAACTTTGAGCCGCCGATGGCTGCAACAAGAGAACGACATGCCGTGGACGTGCTTGTCGGCCTGGCTGAGCGTTTGAGCTTGGACCGAGCTAGTGAGGGAGGACACGGTGCTAAAAAAAAGGTCTTGCGTCCCGAGTTCGTCTACATTGACCTCAATGATTTCGAGATCTACACCGAAACCCCAGACACGAGATTGCGGCTGCGGTCGCTGCATCTCCTCGGCACAAGCACCATGGCACAAACCAAATGTTCTTTGATGGCGTCCTGAGCGTGGGCACAAGCAGGTTCTACGTTCAGCGTGTTCCGTTTCGTGAGGCTCCTGTGGACAGATACGGCACAGAGTTTGACAGCGTTCGGGGCAACATCTCCATTCGGTCCACGCTCAACGAGGGCAGAGAAGTCTACTACCGCCTGGGCCGGCCCTCCAAGGTGTATGCCCGATTCTTTGAGCCGTATTTGTGGGTGGCCGACCTAGGCAAGCATTTCATTGATTTTGTTGATGATGCTGTTGACCGTGACCGCGATGTTCGTGTTTCCCACTTCCGCCTGCTTTTCGCAAATTGGCTACAAAAGACACACGGAAAGTCGTCCGCCGTTGCGGCCTGGAGGGCCGAGTATGGCGTTGGCCGAGATGACTTTGCCCCTGCCGTCGTGGCTTATGGCGACTACCTGAGGAAGGAGGCATATGGCGTGATGGCGGACCGGGTGGTACGCCGACTGGGCTTCTTCAGAGAGGTCCAGTCCACATTCTACAAGACGCACAAGCCCGTCGTCCCGAGGACCTCCCGGTAGATGCCAGCGGCCGGCCTCTCACGCCTCTGCCCACGGTCGTGACGCCATACATGCATCACATGTTCAAGAATCTCGCCATTGGCGAGTATTTGCAAAGCACACCGGGGAAGCACGCTCCAACAGCCATCGACGGTGGCCTTACCTTGCCGCAGAGACGGACGCCATTCATCACCGGCGCATCAGCCTCGCTTATCATCGCCATCGCTGGCCCACCGATTCAAGACATCCAGCCGGGAGACCTGATTTCGACGCTTCCAGACGACGCAACAACCGGAAGCAAGTGGCTGTCAAGCGCGGAGAAGTCGGCATTCTGGTATGCGCTTGTGCACCGCGTGATCGACCCGCCACCGCACAAAACGCGGCGAGCGGTCCTTCCATGTTGTCTGGCTGTACCGCCCTGAGCACACGCCGTGTGGTTCCATGGAGTTCCCCTGGGCCAACGAGCTGTTCATGTGCGACCACTGCACGTGCGATGAAGAGGAGGCGATGACGAAGAAGAGCAGTTTGGCAGCATCGCAGAGAGCGAAGTTGCGGGCATCCACTCAATTGAGTGGTTTGGCAGCCCCGACACGACGGCTGACTTCTTTATCCGGCAGACATACCTCCACGGCGAGAGGAGCTGGGTGCAGCTGAAACTGGGGCACATATTTTGCAGGGGCAGCGTCTCAGAGGCATTGCGGGCCGGAAGCGTTTTTGCTTCCCACTTTGGCACGTCCCGCGACCCCGTGGAGAGCATTGGTGCCTTTGAGAAGACGCCCGACTATGTTGTCGGTGACACTGTGCTGGTTGCCCGCTCCAGGAAGAGCCCACGGTCCGAACCCTACGAAGTAGTGTCGGTCCCTGGCCTGGACACGGACTTTTGCCTACGTCAGCTTCTACGGCGGCATGAGGTGGACCCCAAGGCACCCGATGCGCCACCCAACGAGCTTGTTTACACGGACAATACCAGTGAAATCCCCAAAACTGCTCGCATCCTCGGCCGTTGCATTGTGCGCATTCTTCCCCGAGACCACAAAGGCAATCCCAAGCCCCTACAACCGCGACGGCACAGGCAACGTCTTTTATATGACGCATCGGATGGAGAAGACGCCCAAAACTATTGTAGCGACATTGACGTGGCACCTCTCGTCCAAGGCTGGCGACTACAACATTCGCTTTTTGCCTCTGGATACAGCCACGGACGCTCCCAGGCTACGCCAGGGCTTCAACCCGTCCACGCCAGTGCCCAGGCTCCGCGCAATGGAGCTGTTTTGTGGATGTGGTAACTTGGGCCGCGGCATCGAGGACGCTGGAGCCACCGAAACGAGGTGTGCTAACGACATTTGGCCGGTTGCTATTCACACCTTTATGGCCAACGTCGCGTCACCGGACCGCGTGCAGCCGTTCATTGGGTCGGCCGATACGCTCCTCGAGCGTGCCATTTGCAGCAGCTCGTCGTCGCTGATGACGGCTGGCATCCCCGCCCCTGGTGACATTGATTTTTATCTCGGGCGGGAGCCCTTGCCAGGGCTTCTCGAGCCTGACCGCGAACAAGGCGACCAAACAGCAGTACAAAAAACCGGTCGATGGTCGCTTCCTTTGCATCTTTCGTTGACCTTTACCGGCCAAAGTTTGGTATCCTGGAAAACGTACCGGCGATTGTCAGCAATGGCGGGCAAAACGGGGACCTCTACGAAAAAGGACCATGACCGGATCCGGGAAGACATATTCGGACAGCTCATCTGTTCCCTTCTGGGTCTTGGCTACCAGCTTCGCATCATGCTCGGCAACGCGTGGATGTATGGCGCGCCCCAGCGCCGCCAGCGCGTGTTTTTGATTTTTGCTGCGCCCGGCTACCCACTGCCCGATGTCCCGCTGCCCTCCCATGCATCGCCAGCTGACTTGGGCGGGGCAGCCAGCGCACTGTGGGCCGGCTGGCCACGGGCGAGTGGATTACCTGGTGCAGGGCACGAGGATATGGTTCCAAGGCCTTTCCCTTTGTGTCTGCCGGAAAGGCAACGGCCGATCTGAGCAGGATCAGCATAGGCGACGGCATCGTCGACATTTGTGTGCGCCAGCCAGACCACCGAATCCTCCTCGCGTGACGGACCAGTTCAAGGCCAAGATGGCTGCTATCCCGACGCAGCCCTACGGTTATGGGGCTCATGCAGGCGCGGCACCTCACCTACTTTACCAAGCTACTCGCTGCTAGCGCCCAAGGTGGCGGGAAGCCGCTCTTTTCCAAGCGCGAGCTCAGCCTGCCGGTCACTCGCGCGTATATGCGCACCAACCCCTCACGCCTCTTCCAGACGGTCCGGACCTCGTGCGTCGTTGCCGATGCTTGGTCGGCCGGCGAGATGCACTGGCACGAGCCGCGGCCACTGAGCGTGCTCGAGGTGCGACGAGCCCAGGGCCTGCCTGATGATGATGTGCTGGTGGGCGGCAGCAAAGTGGACCAGTGGAAGATGGTTGCAATGCGGTAGCCAGGCAGATTGCTCTGGCGTTGGGGCTGTCCTTACGGGAGGCCTGGCTGGGGACGCTGTGTGAGGACCGGCGGCCCGCCAAGGCGGTAGTTGGGGCATGTGAGCGAGAGGGGATGGGAGAGTCGAATTTGACGACGACAATGACGACGACGACGACAACGATGATGACGGCCCATGGCTACTCAGGAACGGAAAAAACATCCGGTGGCTTGCCATTCAGGCAGAATCGCATCTTCCAGACGAGTGTCCACAGCACAGCGACGGTAGCTTCAGTCCCCGACACAGAGCAGCCCGTCGCAGATGCTGAGCCGAAGGATGCCACTGGCAGAGACAGTCCTGGGGCGCTGAAGCGTTCTCGCTTGGGATCGGCATCGCAGTTGCTCTTGGATGCTACGGATGACGATGTTGTGCAGCCCAAGTACCGTCGCCACAGCAAGCCATGGGAGCATCAGCAGCAGCAGAAGCAGAAGCAGAAGCATAGACATTGGCACATCTGCAGATACCGATGAAGACGAGGGCTTTGTGCTCGTCAGAAGCGATATCTGAGGATGCCCGGCGCGTGGACTGGCTGGCTTGAGGGGCCTAATTTTCCCCATTTACCCCCATTTATATACATTTACACAAAGATAATGGATAGGAGACATCCAAGGGAAGATATCTACGGGGCTGGCTATGGATAGGAAGGGGAAATGATATAGAAGAAAGGGACATAAAGGTGCATCTAGAGGCTGTTTTGTGAGGCTCGCAGCAAGGAAGGCACAGGAACAAGAAGGGTATCGACTAAATGAATTACGGCTGTAATGACATGATGACTCTGAATCAATTTTTTTAAAGAAGGAAAAAGACGGGCCAGCAACAGCTTGCTCACGCCTTGACTTACTCGTTCTTGTTTCATGGCCAGATTATGCAGGCCCTTGACTGGCTGCTGGCCCTCCTCGGCGACTGCATTTTTGCCCCGAGTTGATGGTGACTATTTTCATATCTCGCCTGACAGCGATCTATGAGGCCATGCCTTTTACCGCCCAGTGTGGCGGAGAGACGCGGTCGCACGACACAGAGGCCCAGCGCTTGGGTGTTTATGTTCGTATACGAGTAGAGAGAGTAGTGAGTGAGTCGCTGTGCCCAGAGGCTGTCACCCAATCACAGGTCAGCTTGCGGTTGTTTCAGCGCTGGACGGAAACAGTCGAGACAACGCTCAGGGGCGCTGCTGGGACTGGACGACAGTTGCTAGCAGAGCCGCTATTAGGTGGTGAAAGCGCCCGCTTTTCTGTGTCGATTGGCGGAGGGCAGCCCGGAACACAAAGGGTCTATTTTGGGTGGGCAATAAAAGTGGAGACGCCGACTTACACAAAGCCCAGGGTCTTCTTTCGCTGTCATCAATCTTCTTGGGGCAGGAATAACATGCTCGTTTCTAGACGCGCCGTGGCGTGGGTCGGGGAATGCTGAAAGAGCATCCGGATGGCAGCTGCTGGGGTTCTAGTCGAGCGGCAAAGTGAATTGGAAGGAATACGGGCAAAGAAAACAAAGTTATAAAAAGAAAAGGCCATGGACGGCAAAGCACTCCACAGGCAGGCCGCCTGGCGAAATGAGGCCTAAAGAAGAGGCCTTGATGAGGCCATCTTTGATATGGATTCTGCTATGTGACTGTTATAACGACGAAGAAAACAACAAAGAGAAGAGCAAAGAGCAAGGATCAAGACACGACCGGAAAGTCAACGACTGGCCGTGATCTGCACGTTCTGAATCTGGACCGCTCCGTCGACGCCGGGTTCTAGGCCTTGTTGGGCGTCTACCAGACTGCTTGGCGTGGATGCACTTTTTTTACATACACACATCGATCTACCATAACGACTGGCTCGCCGGACTCGACTGGATCATACAAAAGGAGCCAACGAAGCACTTCCCCTTCCTCCCTGCTGCCTCTCTCTTTTGCCGTCTTGCCCGGTGTATCACTAGCTTTGAAGTTCTCCTGTGGCGTCCAGCCTGTCGTTTTCTTCATATATCCCGTCTTTCTTTTTAACTACGTTCATGTAATTTTCCTATTTTCTTTGACACTCTCGTTTTTATTTCTCGTTTTTGTTCTCCCCCGAGTCACTCGGGCTCATACGGCACTTGCACTCGTTCTGGCCAGTATCCAGTCTCCTTCCCTCGGTCCCGACGTGGGCAGTCATTCTTTCTGATATTTTCCGCTTGTTTCACTTCTGCGTCTCTATATTCTATTCATTACCATTTTGGCCAACACTCACCTCCAAGCCCTCCTCTTTTCTTTTCTCTTGTCTTTTTTCCCTTTTTGTGTCGTCTCATGTTCACTCCTTGCCTCGAATTCACTCTTTATTCCCACCTCGTTCACTGCGCACTAAGATCTGTTTCTTTCCTTTCCCCTTCTTTCTTTGTGCCTTTCGTCCCAGTCTCGGGCTTCTTTGTCCCTGATTCCTTTTCACTCTCCTTAGTGTTTACCTGTCTTTGAACTCTCAATGGCAGCTTGTTCACCACGGCTCTTCCAACGCACGGTGAACACAAACACGGTCAAACGAATCGAGTCACTGCACTCTCTTTCTTTTACACCTCCCGCGATTGCCTGCTCGTGTTTTGTTTTCGCGTCACCTCTCTTTGCCTTTCTTGCATGCCACACACTTTCAAGCGCACATGCAACTTTTGCCTGCACAAAACTATTAAGACAGCTGGTTCCTGTCGCCACGCCCTGCATCACGACACTCGCTCTTCTTCCTTCCTTTCCCTCATTTTGTCAGTTTCAGCTCGAAATCTTCACACTCTTTCCCCACACAACTCGCTTTCTTTTTCTTCTTTTTTGGATACACATCGCCATTTACGATCTCAAAAAAGCTGGTCTTTTTCCTCCCTGCACCTCTTTACGACCAACCCTCGAAACACCCTCGACACCCGCAACCCAGTATGCTTCCCTCCGTCTCCCTTGCCTTCCTCGCGGCTTCCGTGGCCGTCAATGCCACTCCTCTGGGTCCCTTTGGTCTCCGCAAGCCTCTTCAGCCCATCGTCCCGCATTGAGGCCATCAAGAACTTTACCACCAAACGGCCAGTACGTCACGTCCGACGCCAATAACCACGATAACGTCTACTCTCGCGCCGTTTGCCGCACGGCCTCTTCGGGTCGAAACCAAAAGTCAGCCGTTGGCGCGCTCCAGAGCCGATGCTCTGCTTCTGCAAACTTCCTCGACGCCTCCAGCAGAGACATCGACGCCCCAGCACTCACTGTTCCGAGCCGGCCCTTTGTCATTGCCCCTGTCGTCGTATTCTTCCATGCGGCATGCCCGTCGGGTTGTCAATGTCCCGCGTTCACACGCAAGCACGTCTACAGTTTGCGCGTGACGACGGAGCACCCCCGATCGCCGAGAGCTAACCTCCTCGGCGACCTACAACAGCCTGGTTTGGGGTCCGGTCACGTCCTGTGTTGCGCGTGACGCTCATAGCAGCAATCGACGACGCCGGCAGCCGCAGCCCCACGGCAACGCCTCCAGCCTCCAACACCGAACGATTCCCAGGCTGTGCCTGCGTCGAACTTGACTTCAAGGCCGCCTGTCAACTTGTCGTTTATCCTCGTCCTCACCCGACGCACGGGCCACGAACAGCCGGCCTTTATACCACGTGCCAGGCGTCTATTCTCGGCTCCACGATCGCCCGTAGTTCAAGCACGATCGACTGCAGTCTGCGGCCATCCAACCAGAACGACGGCAACAAAGAGCGACAACCAGCGACAACAGCTGCCTCTCCCAGCGATTGGCAAAGACGAATGGGCATACAATTTATATTTAACCTCTCCTCAAGCAGCATCGGCAAACCTCGGTCGTCGTCGTCATCGTCGCCGTCGCCCACACGCAGTTCGAACGCCTAAGACTACTATCCTACTACGCCGTCCTCGTCTCCCCCTCCAGGAAGCTCTCCTCTAACGTCATCACTCTTCTTCAGCACTACCACGCACAAAGACCCTGTTTTACCCCTTTCTTCCTCGTCTTCAAAGCCACTACCAACAGATACCCCCCAACCAAAAGACCCCCCTCTTCCAACCCCGTCTTCACCACTACCCACGCACAAGACCTCTTCGACCCGCGTCTTCCTCGTCTTCCCGTTCCTCGTCCTCCTTCAACACACCTCAGCACTGGTGCCGTTCGGCCAACACGGAGCTTCCAACGGCTAATCCAGGAAGTTCCACTACGCCTACGGCATCCGCGTCCTAGCCGACTGCCACGTCGCTAGCTGCCATGCCGTCTATCTGCTTGGCCAATCTTTGCCCGCGCTCAGTTCTACAACTCGCTCTACGCCAAGCTAACACTCGACTCCCGCTGCATGCCCAACCAGGTGCCTGCATCGGTGGCAACGTCCATGGCGAGTGCAACGCCTCCTCGAGCACATTTGCCCTGTTGCAGACTTGCTCGCCCGCTTCCAGCACGAGCTGCTTTGCCATGCCCGACCCGAACGAGGCTGGCGTCGATGTTGGCTTGTCGAACAGACTGCCAAGGCGGTCCTGGGAGACATTCCGACCCTACTACGAACTGCTGCGACGTCAGCGGTGACATTGTCGCCTTCCCCGGCAAGATACTACCGCGTGACACAGACGGTTCCGCAGACGCACACAATTTTTGTGACCCGGTCTTCTACGGCCAAGACGACGTCCACGAACGGCCCCGGCACCCACCACGCGCAGACAACCTCGTCCAGACGATCCCACAGCACGCCTCTTCTACGCCTGCCTACACTGCATATTACGCCACACGTTCTTACCACAGCCACCGGTCGAGTACCGCGCAGGGGCGGAAACTCAGAGGATTATCACGGCGGTATCCCGATCTTGGCCGTGGTCCCGGCAACTAGCGTCGCTTCTCTTTACCCCCAATGGCCGCACACGTATCGGTGATCAGCTCTCACACGAATGGTGTAACTCATGGGATCTGTCTGATGCTACTTCATCCCGACTGCATTCTCCACGAGTCCGAGCAATGGCAACGGAAATGCAAACGCAATGCGGCATGTCGCCGGCGCCCCTGCACTGGTCACCCTGGTGCCAGACCGGTCAGTATCTACGGACACGGTGACGCGGTTTCAACCACCATGCGACGTAACCCACGGCAACCCACCACGGGCACCACTCACCAACACGGAGGCGGGCACGACAATCAACGCAGCTTTGTCAACGGTCATGGTGATCGGCGGTGTAGCATATATGTGACACGGAAGTTGCGTTTAATTTGGTTTCCTTTCCTCTCGCTTTCCTTTATGGTTTTTTTCACGTACCCAGCCAGTTCGAATCTATTCTTGGGATTAATTTCTCTCTTGCTCCCGTCAAAAATAACTGTTTTCAACGTAATCTTTGCCACTACTCCTTTTCAACTTTTGCCACCCTTTCCGTTTGCTGTTTTCTTGTCTTCCATGCACTTCAACTGCTAAAATTGAATTAAATAGAAAAATGAACTCAACTGCAACGGAATGAGTTCGACCTCCAAAAAATTCGCCAAACAAAAAATTGACTCGCACATGGGATTGAACCATTGGACCTTAGCATTCTTCGCACAATGGCTGCCGTGTAGACAATACAGAGATGATCGCCTCACCACTGACCTATATCGGGCCTGGACTCCACAAGGATGCACCTGCTAGGGCGGCTGCCGTTGCGGTTTTATTCCTGGAATACAAAAAGCAGAGCGGAGGGCACGTCCCCAGCCGTGTCTTCTCAGGAAGGTGCCATGACCGTAGCACCCGGTGTCTCTTCCTTCTACTTGCCTGCCGTGGTCGGTCGAACCTGCCACAAGGCCGCTATCGTGTAAGTCGCACCTTCTGGATTGTAGCGCTGTAGCCATGGCAAAACACGTGATGTCACCTCCCTTCCTTCTGTCTTTTGCGAACATCTCGCTTCCTTACGCACATCCTATTCCAGACGCAGCGCCATTCTCTCCTCTAGCTGCCTCAATCGACCGAAAAGCATCAATCAGCCGTTTGCATTCAACACCAACCAACAAAGCTATCCTTAGCCCATCCTTTTGCACGATACTGTTCTCCGATATGAATTAAGTGGGTCCAGAAGCAACCGCCAACGATTTACTAGCCAAAGGCGGTGGCTGGATTTGGGCCAGCATTTTTGCCTTGTCAAGGCCCGGCAGAAAAAAAACCCAGCATCTTTTGCTCTTGCTGCAGGCCGATCATCGTGAGCTCCTCACACTCTCTTGACATCCTCCACGCGGGCATTCGTATCTGAGACGCGTCGACACCACTCGACGTCCGACTGCCATCCGCCCACCATGGACTCCGACGATTTCAAGGCCCAGCAGCAAAAGATCCACGCCGCGCTCGTCGCCGTCAACCGCACCGTGAATGGCATTGCGGCCGAGGACCTGACCTTTTTGCGCACCGTCAACCCGGGGGTCGCCGCGGAGCTCGACGACCAGGCCGCGCGCCTGCTGCGCCTATCAAACGGCCTCTTAAAGTCTGCTGCCGGCGCCACCGGCAAACGCCTCCGCCGCAGCTTGAAGAAGCCGATGATGTCGACCTCACCCTGGCGCGGCGTTGTCGACGTGATCGACGCGCTGCTCGAGAAAGCCGACACCACCCTCGACGAGTAACACCGGCCTGCTCAAGCGCAAGGACGCACCCACCACCGAAGGCGGCCCTGACTCCAAAAGGCCAAGCAGCAAGGATCAGGCGGCGTGGGCTCTGGCCCTGGCCCTGGCCCTGGCCCTGCCTCTGGACACAAACCGGAGCGCCTCGACTGGAACATGCGCCGCGCCAACATTGCCAAGCCCCAGGAGCTGTTTGAGCGCAAGACGGACAACTTCGACAAGGGCCCCTGGAAGCCGCTGCTGACGAGCAAGCCGCACGCCATTGTGCCGCTGGCCGACAGCCTAACCACCTTTGTCGACGAGAAAACCTGACGCAGTTCAAGCACCCTACGAGGCCGAGATCACGCACCTCACTACCCCGACGCCGTCTACCGCAAACGTGAACCCATCCCTACCTGCCCACCGAGACGACGTCCGCCGTCTGGGTCGATACCTTTGAGGAGCGTCGAGGTCATGCTGGCGGAGCTGCGCGAGGCCGACGAGATTGGCGTCGACCTCGAGCACCACGACTACCGCACTATACGGGGCCTGCTGTCGCTGATGCAGATCAGCACCGCTCCAAGGACTGATCATCGACACGCTGCAGCCGTGGCGCCACCGCCTCGAGATCCTCAACGAGGTCTTTGCCGACCCGACCAAGCTCAAGGTCTTCCACGGCGCCAGCAGCGACATTGTGTGGCTGCAGCGCGACCTGGGCCTCTATATCGTCGGCCTCTTCGACACCTTACTTTGCCTGCGACTGTCTCGAGTACAGCAAACGCAGTCTTGCGTTCCTTGCTCGAGCGCTTTGTCAACTTTGAGGCCGACAAGAAATACCAGATGGCCGACTGGCGCATTCCGGCCGCTCCCCGAGGAGATGCGTGTACTATGCCGTTTCCGACACGCACTATCTTCTCTACATCTACGACATGGTGCGCAACGACTGGCAGACAAGTCCGAGCGCGCCAACCCCGAAAAAGACCTGACCGAAATACGTCCTGCAAAAGTCCAAGGATGTGTCGCTCTCGCGCCACGAGGCGCTGCTCTGCGACCCCGAGACCGGTATGGGCGTCCGCGGCTGGCTCAACAACCTCGTCAAGACCTACACGCTGCTGAGCGGCGAGCAATTTGCCGTCTACCGGGCACTCTACCAATGGCGCGACGACCTCGCGCGCCGGCTGGACGAGAGCCCTGGCTTTCTCATGCCCGTGCGCGTGCTGTCCGACATTGCGCGCATCCTCCCGCCCGACCGAAGGCTCTCTGGAGCCTGCTCAACAACACGGCCCGCGCCACAAAATCACACATGGACGAGCTTGTTTACGCTCATCCAGGACGCACAGGCGCGCGGCGCCACAGGTCTACGTCGGTTGAGTTTTTGCGGTCGACGCCGTTGGCGCCATTTGTCAAGTCAAACCGGCACCTCAACTTTTCTGCGACACGCGACCACGACGGCGGCCGCTGCCGCCGCAGCCGCGCTGCCTGGGCCGCCCAAAGACGCGGCGCCTTTGCCCGACGTCACGGAGCTGCGCAGCACATTCTCCAGCTCTGGGGCAAGACGCCAATTGGCGGAAGAAAGAGAGGCGCAGGCGCAGACGGCGAGGAGGCGAGCGGCGGTGTGCCGATCGAGGCACCGTGGTTTGTCCAGGCTGCTATTGGCCCTGCATCGAGCGCAGCAGCACCGGCAGCTCCAGCGGCCCTGGCGACTGCCAGTCGTGCTGGCACCAAGAAGGCCGTGCCTTCAGAAGACTACATTGAGTTTAACCACCAGTGCCCAAGCCGGCACTATCACGAGAGGTGGATATGACCACGCCAATAGCGGCTGCCACGGTGCCAGCACCGTCATCGCCACCAATAGAAGAGAGAAGAAAATGAGGAAGAAGAAGCAGGAGAGGAGGAGGAGGAGGGAGGAGGAGGAGGAGGAGGAGGAGGCCTTCACACTAAAGTGGGGCAAGAAGGGCGGAAAAGCAGCCGCAGCTGCAGCAGCTGTGCTACAGAACAGCGAGAATACCTGACAGACGCGCAAAAGCAGCGGAAGCAGAGCAAGAAGGAGCGGAAAGAGGCCCGGAGGGCAGCGAAGCGGAGCAAGTCAGCAGCAGCAGCAGCAGGAGCAGCAGAGTCAACGACAGACTCTACCGGCGGCGAGGAAGGCGGTGCGACGACACAGACGTCCGATAGCGACGGCGGCGGTGCTCCGATCCCCAGCGAGGAGGACGACGAGGACGACGGAGAGGAAAAAGGTGGAGAACGATGGCGACTTTGTGCCGTTCAACTACGACACGGCCCGGGTCGGTGCTGCACCCGAAGAAGGCGCCCGGTGCTGGTGGCGGCAACAACAACAAGGCACCGCACAAGGGCAAAAAAGGTCTTTAACCCGTACGGCAGCAAGGGCGACGAGGGTCCCAAGGCAGCGCGGCGGATGCACTTTGAAAAGGTGGGCAAGACGGGCACCTTTAAGAAGTGAGGGTGGGAGCGCGCAGTTGTTATCACAAAGGGGGCAGCGGGGTTTCTCTTGCATCCGTTTGGCGTTTCACTGGGTTTTGTTTCTGTTCTTTTGCTCGCCTTGTGTTTTTGTATGTTTCTTTTGTTTCTTTCTTTTCATTTTCCCCTTTTGTTTTCTTTTGCTTCTTTTGTTTTATTCTATCGGGTCGCAGCATTGGCTGCGTAGTCATAGGGTTTGCTGTTCGTTTTCTAGAATAATACAAGCTGATGCACAACCCCGGGCTCGGTCTCGGGAAGCGTCTAGATCATCTACATTTGAATGCCTTGTTGTGTGAATGCTGTGTGAATCGTGTCGTGATATAAGTTGTTGACATTGACATGACGTAGACAGTCGGCTATAAGCGATATGCACATAAACACTCCACGAAACACGCTAAGCCCCACTAAACTGACCACCTAAGCTCCCTTAAGAGGACAACTGACAGCACTACGAGTACTATTAGAGCTTCTGAACCACGACAATCACGAACTTCAGCCTCGCCACTTTGCCCTGTCCGCAACCGACTCTCCCCTCCTCACAGTACAGCTCCACCAAGGCCATGGTGCAGCCTCACAAAACACACACGATGACAACCTCCTCGGACGCACCGTTGGTGGTGTTCCCCTTTGGCGAGCCCGATCCACGCCTCGAAGACTACCGTCGACGACAAGCTGCAGTCCACGGCCCGACCTCGACAACGCTCGATGCGCTGCTCCAGGGCGTCAACGTGCAGCACAGCCAGCTGCAGGCCCAGCTCGACGATGCCGCGCGCGGCCCTCGACAACCGCCCGCGACGACGCTGCCTCGCCAGCGCACCTCGCTCCAGGCGGCCATTGCCGAGTTCGACAGCCTCGAAGAGGACATTCAGCGCCGGCTGGCCGTGGCCAATGCCGAGGGCGCTGCGCCCGAGGCCGTCGTGCAGCGCCTGACCGCGCCCATGGAGCACCTCCAGCGCGTCACCCTCGCGCACGACTACCTGGTGCTGCTCAAAGACGTGGGCGAGCTCACCGATGCGCGCGCGCCGCGCTGCCGACCGGCCCAAGGACGCGCTGGCGCCCTACTCACGGCTGCGGCGGCTGGCCACGCGGCTTGTCGAGCTCCAGGGTGCGGCAGCCGACACGGGCGCACCTGCAGCACACCTCGTGGCGCATGTTGGCGCCGTGGCCGACGGGCTCTGGGCAGAGATGAACGCGACGATGCGCAGTGACTTTCGGCCCTGCTTGAGCAGCGAGGTTGGTCCAGCGGCGGCGTGGATGCGGCCATCCCTGCAGACGAGACGTGGCGGGACGCGTTCGGCAAGCTGGTGGACCTGCAGGTGCCCGAGATCCTGGAGCGGACGTCTGCCACCGCCTTTGGCCCTCGCCGGAGCCCCTTCCTCTGCTGCCCATCGACGTCATGGCGCAAATCTTTGTCAAGGAGTTCCGCTACCACTTTTTGACAAAAGGCCGGCGGACCAGCGAGCCGGGCCAGATTGGGGACGTGTGCTTCCCGTGGTTCCTGGAGCGCGTCGACACGTGGGCCGACTTCTTGCGCGCGAGCTTTGCGGACCTGCTGGCGGACCGATTCGAGGGCACCAACGCAGGTGATAAGATGGCCTATATCGACCCTGTCTGCGCCCTGATCGCGGCCATGCTGCCTGTGATGCGCGAAAAGGTGCAGAAGACGGTCTCGTATGCCGTGGCCCAGCTGCATCAGCAGCGGCAGCAGCTGCAGCAACAGCAGCCCCAAGGGTCAGGGATGCCGTCTGCCGCAGGCGCTGCCACTCTCACAACCCCCACTTTCCTGGGCAGCTTGATTGTCCAGCTGCTGGCCTTTGACGACGAGTTGCGGACACGTTCGGCTACGACGGCGGCCTGGGCACGTCTTCTTCCACAACAGGCTGGCCGGGCCTGGCGGGCGAGCCGGGCGGCGTGCTGGACCAGCATTTCGCGCTCTGGCTGCAGGCCGAGAAGGAGTACGCCCTGTCGCGGTACCGGCGAGATTGTGGACGGCACGTCGCAGGCGGCACAGGACGCCCGCGCCACCATTGACTACGACTACAGCGGCCCCGGCCGCACCAAACCCACGCTCGCCGCTGTCCACGTCGTCGACCTGCTGCGCGCCGTCTCGGGCCAGTACCGCCACTTGCAAAAGTTCCATCATCGTCTCCGCTTTCTGATTGACATCCAAATCACCTTGCTGGACGCCTACGATGACCGTCTGCGCGGCTCCCTCGAGACGTATGCGTCCATGACCTCGGCCGTCGGCCGCACGCTGCACGGCGTGACCAAGGAGCAGCTGGCGGCGCTCGAGGGCACGGGCGGGCTCGAGGCGCTGTGCCGTGTGTTGGCAGTGCTGACCACATTATCAACACGCTGCGCGAGTGGGCCAACGAGGAGTTTTACGTTGCGCTGTGGGACGAGCTGGAGACGCGGTCGAAGCAGGCCGAACAGGGCCGAGAGGCGGCAGTGGCAATGGCGCACAGCTCGGCGGTGGCCTTAGTGTGAGCCATGTTCGCGAGCGGAACATCGTCGTCTGGGCCTCGTCGGCGAGGGCAGCGCAAGTGGTCACGGCCATGGCCACGGAGACGGCAACATGGACGAAGACAGCCTGTTTGACGGAACCATCCAGTCGTTCAAGCTGCGGAAAAGGGCTGCACAGGAGTTTCTTGTGTCGACGCTGGCCGACTCGCACCGCAAGGCTTTTCCGGCCGTACGTCTTGCGGACACAGTGGACGACAGTGGCCGGCGGCTCAGGGCAGTGGGAGCGACGGCTCAGTGTCAAATAGTACGGCAGTGAACCCAGCTGACCTCGCCATTACGGCCCGAGCTCGACGAGCCACTGCGCATCATCCAGCGCAACCTGGCGTTTTCTGGTCCGCGCGCTCGGCACCGTGCCTTTGCGGCGCGTCGTGCGCGGTGCCTTTTGAGAAGCTGCAGGACCACCTGTGGAGCGATGTGCTCATGGCCAACAAGTTTACAACGCTGGGCGCAGCGCAGTTTTCTCGTGATGTTGCGGCCGTCGTAACAACGGGCGAACGGCTGGTCCCGCTGGGGTCGACGGCACTCGAGGGCCTGCGCGAGGGCGTGGTGCTGCTGAATTTGCCCGTGTCGGTGGCGGCAGCGACGGCAGAAGGAGACGAGAGCGACGCCAAAAAGCAAGATTACGCTCCAGCAGGCGAACGACCGCCTCTTTGTTGACAACACCGAGGCCAAGAAGCTGCTGCACGAGCTGCAGCTGACGACGCTGACGCCGCCGATCGGGCGGAACATCATCCAGCGGCGGATTGAAAGCAGTGGGTGAGGCAAAGCATGGAGGAGAAGAAGAAACACACGGGCAAGGTATTTGTATATCCATTTTCATATGTATTTTGTGTTTATTCTCCCGTGTTGAAGCTGTAATTATATATAAGACTGGGCTAGCGAGGCAAGAAACATGGACTCATTGGTATGCGAGGAATGGCGGGAAATGGATGAGAAAGAGGAAGAGCACAGATATCCCAAAGAACGAGAGATGCTAGAAGAAAAGAGAGAAGAAAGAAAGCAAGAAAGAAAACGGCTCCTGCGCCGTCATGCGTGGCACATCCAGGCCTGGCCCTCCCAGCCCCTCGTGTCGCTTTTGTTTGTGTCCCATGCAGCCTTGCGTGTTGAAGAATCTATCGTCGTATGTGCTTTTTCTTTTGCGCTTTTGCGCTTTTTGCGCTTTTGCCCCTTCCTGGCACCGTCTAGTTGATTGCCCGCATCGTAAACTCGACCACGGCAAACGTGCCGGCGCTGACGGGCATGGCACGCAGCAGTTGTCGGGCCCAGGCCGCGCGCGCCCTCGGCCTTGAACGTCTGCGCCACGCAGTCACGCAGGCTCTTGTACCGCTGCTCGGCCGGCCGCAGGGCGTCCGTCTGCATCTTGCTCTTGATCACGTCAAAGGGGTACGACGCCAGCCACAGCGCCTCGCCCGCGAGACCGCCGTAGAACGCCACCTTGTTATGCCGGCACCTGCTTACGGTCCATGTTGTTGCGCGCCGCGTCCGCGTTCATCAAGTACTCAAACGTCGTGAACCACACGCCGTACGCCCTGCGCCTCGCGCCACACCGTCACCACCTGGCCGCGGTACAGGCCGCGCGCCACGCCGCCCTGCGACACCAGCTGGCGCACGCAGTCCAGCGGGCCCTTGTACAGGCGCTCGGCCAGGTTTGTGCGGCTGCGTCTGCAGGCGGATGCGCACGTGCTCAATGGGGCCCGACAGCACCGAGTTGGTGACACCGGCGTACGCGCCGGCCGCATAGTACTGGCCATACGACAGGTCGCCCTTCTTGGTCGGGCTGTTGGCAACGTTGCGGCCTCGAACGCAGCGGCGCGCCTGGTGGAACGCGCCAAACTGGAATGGACACGCAGGCGCCAATACCGAGCAGGGGCGTCAGCGTGCCCTTGTAAAAGGCCAGGGGGCCCTCGGACTTCCAGATCGCAATGGCTGCGCTGAGGGCGTTGGGGTAGGCCGTGGACGTCTGCAGGCGGACCTTGACAATGTCAAACGGCTGGCCTAGACGGGAGAGGGGAGAGAGACAAGGAGTGTTAGTCTTATCTGCGTGGACAGCAGGACCTCGAGCGAAGCGAGGCCATAAGAAATATGCGAGCCGAGCGAGACAAAAGAAAAAAAAGAGAAAAAGAGACCTACCGATGAGGACCTGAGCCACACCACCAACGGCGCCGGAGAACAGATCCTTGGCCGTCTGCAGGCCGCTGCGTTCTTTCGCGTCGTCGGCCATGGCTGTGCGCGGAGGAAAGGACAGTGTCTTTGCGGTGGATGGCAGGAGTTGCTCCGATCGGAGAGGCACAGAGACGAGATTCGCCGGAGAAGGTTCCCTGCCAAGCGAGTGCAATTGGCCGCTGAGGTGCTTCACGCCGTAGATGTCGAGGTAATAGGAGGATGCCGAGCTTCAGTAGGCAGAAAAGGACAAGGCAAAAGAGAAGGGAGGGACTGCGGTCGGAGGAAGCAGAGAGAGGAAGTTGGACCTATGATTTCCCGCCAGGACGAGTATCGCGATAGCGTAGCGGGTCTTGCCTGTAATACCTTTTTTTGACTGGTCCTAGTCGCCCCCATTTTTAGGTATTTCGGACTTGCTGTTTTAATCTGGTAGCTCTTGCCGGTTTTGGGGTTTTTTTAATGGAAGGTGGGAGAGCGATAGTGGAAAAGCGGAAAGAGGGGAGGATGGAACGGCAGGCGCTACCGGCCGTCAGGTACGGTCGCTCTTCTCCGCTTCTAGAGTCTTTGCTCCCCTGAAGACCACTAAACAGGGCTCGACAGGGCTCGACAGGGCTCCGTCAGCCACTTACAGCACGCGCAAGTCGCCTTTCCGAGCGCTCTTGCCAAGATTGCGTGCTCCGCCTAGACAAAATCCGTCATCGACCAGCGGCCATTGTCTGGCGGGAAGCCGCGATGCGCTAGTTGCCGCCATGGGCAGCGGGCAGCCTGATGATGCAACGCCCGACTGCCGCAACCAGCAACTGCAATTGCCAGTGCACGGCACAACTTACACCGTGCTTTTGGAGCGTTTGTCCGTCCATACATTTACACTGTTTCACACTCCACAGTCTCTTGAGATGCAATTTCAAGGGGGAAAAAAGAGAGAAAAAAAAAAAGAATAAGGCTTCTTATCTTCCATTGATATTTTGTAAGACATCTTAGATTATTTTGAGCGTCATAAGTCTTATCATGAATGCAACGCTTGCTCTATCCAACTTTCACGAGACTAACCTCTTTCCTGTTTTACGTAGACTTCAGCTCATACCTCTCACAGCTTGCCTTCCGCTCGGCAATGGCCTTGTTGCTCACACACGGCTGATTTTGTTGCCGCCTTGCTGCTCGTCCGCCGCCTGCGCCGCGTTCTGGATTGCCTCCTTGAGCTTGGCCACGACTCGGGCTGGTTGCTAAACGCAGTTTGCAGGAGCTCGTCCAGCTCGCGCTCAATCTTGGCCACGTTCTTGCCACCAAACTTGCGCGACGTGCCTTCGTAGATCAGCTTGCCCAGTGCTGTGTAAACGCATTGATCGACCGCCGCAGCGCTCGTCCAGCTGCTCGCTGACGTCCTGGTCGGACGCGCTCGATGCCACGGGCCCGTTGGGCAGCATGGCAGCAGCAACAGCGCCCGCTGTCGAGCCAGTGATACTGCCGACAACCGACGCGGCTCTGCCGGACACGCTGGCGTAGCCGTTGCCTGCCGCCGTCGCCGCGCCGCCGCCGATCCGGCCACAACGCCGTGGCGCGTGACCACAGCGACGTGCCCGGATGAACGTGCTAAAGTAGCCGACAAGATTCGTGGCCACGCTCAGTGCGTCCCAGATCTGGCCAAAGTGCTGCATGGCGCCGGCACCAGCACCGTCGTTGCGGATGTCGCCAATCTCAAGAGACAGCAGCTCGTTCTTTAGGATGAGCAGGTTCTTGATCATGAACAGATCCGAGTCGGTGCTGATACGCGCCGCCTTGATGCGTGCTTCGGGCACGCTGGCAGCGCCAGGATGGCCTCCTTGACAATCTTGAACACGACGGGACTGGTTGCGTTGCTGCGGCGCTGTTAGATCGGACGAACAGACATGGATGGCATGGGAGAAAGAAGGGGGAGTGCGAAACTTACGCATCGCTCTTTAGGCATGGCCTGGTCAAACATGCTCAGCAGCTCGATAGCACGGCGCACCGGAGGATACGCATTTGATGCGGCCTGTCCGTGTGCGACAGGTGCAATCTTGAGCGCCTCGGGCACCACAGGCACCTTTGTGATGGTCTTGGCAACCTCGGCCTCGAACAGTGCGTCTGCATACACCCACAAGTGCTCGGCAGCAGCCGTGCCGCCATTTGCCGGCTTGTGCGCCTTTAGATAGGCTGAACTACCGCCGCCATTTTCGTCGTCACTGGGCATCGCCATCGTTGCCGTCATCGTCGTCGTCGTCGTCGTAGTCCAAGAGCAGGTACTCGTGCGTGACCCAGCCTAGCACATTGCAGACGACCCTCAAGTCGTTGGTTGCGCTCAGCGCCGTCTGCAGCAGTGATGCCAGCGGCGCAAACGTTGACGGCATTGACCAGGTCGCTGCGGTAGGCGCGCAGCGTGCCAAAGACCGAGTTGGTGCTGCCACTGTACTGCGGATCGACGGCAAACACTTGGCAAAGAGCAGCACTTCGTGGTACGAGCGCTCAAATGTCTGCTTGATGAAGCCACGCGCGGCTGTCTCCACGGCAAGAAGACCCTGCTGTCGCGGCCTTGGCGTCTTTGGTGTCGGCCTGAAACGCGTCGAGCTCCTTTTGCACAATGGGACGCAGGGCTTGGTCACGCCACTGGAGATATGTGCGGAAGATGTTGTTGGCCGTGTTGGCGTAGATGGAGTAGCTCTGGTGCTCGACGCGCGCCGCGCCAGGTTGAGTGTAGGCGCTGGCAACGACCTGCTGCACGTTGGGTACCAGCGAATACGAGCTCTCGACCAGCAGCTCCTCGAAACGGCCGTAGGCAAGCGCATGCTGTGCAGAGTCGGAATTGGTCGCGGCAATCTGCTTGGACAGCTCGGTCGCCACCTTTTCCAGGCGTGCGTTGAAGCCGACCTCAAGAACATGCAAAGATTTGGTCAAAAGAGCCTGGTAACGAGCAAGGTACGACTCGGCATCGCGATACTCCTTCTGCAGTTGGGGGGGGGGGGGGGGGGTGTAAATCATTAGCCAAAGGCCACTGCCCGGGGTGTTCCTCCGGGGTTCTTTGTCTTACATGATGCGCCATGAAATGGATGCACGAGTCCAGGCTCGCCAGTATCTCCGAGAGCTCTTCCGTATCGGCCAGGTGTCCTGCCCCCGGTGCATTGAGTCGTCGCGTGGCGTTGTCCAGGTATCCGTAGTAGTGCAGATCAGTACCGACCTCATCGGCCAGTGTCTGCAGCCGCCGTTGTTCCGAAACGAGGTCATCGCATTGGGACTGGAAAGAGGAGGTTTGCTCCTCGACCGTCCGGAACGAGTCGGCCAGTGACGACAGCAGGCTCAACGCTCCATTAGTATCCTCGATAAGCCGACCAAGGTGCCTTTCTGTCATGTCCAGCTGGTCCCGGTATGTTCTAAAGCGCCAGTCTTGTCAGTAGCTGCTCAGGTGAAAGCTCAAAGGTGAAAGCGTTGTCCTCACAAGAACTCCTGCTGGCTGGCTTCGAGAAGCTCCGCGTCATGTGCATCGGCCAGCATAGGAGCCTCAAGCAGCTTTTTCCACTCGAGGCCTGCATCCATTCCCAGAGACGAGTCTGCAATGCAAAGCGCCTCTAATAACATCCCCTTCTTCCGTCGTTGTGCCCGCCGCTGGTTCGCCCCGAGCTGCTTGTTCCGGCTGCTGTTCTTTCTCGCCAGACCCCCCCTGGCAGTTTTGCTTGCTGCTGAAGCTGACGCTGCTGCATCTGCTGCCTCTGCCGCCGCGGCCGCCCATTTTGGTCGTGTTGTGGCCGTTGTCACGTCAGGATACGATCGTGTCCGTCGTAGCAGGCCATCTGTGCGGGCCTGGAGCAGGTCCTCGTCCTCGTGCTCGTCGCCGCCCTCTTCAAAGAGGGCATCCAGTGTCTCGACGGTGTCTGCTTGTGCATTTGTGCCCTACCTCAAAGAGTCATCGTTAGCAATTGTCTCTTTTAAACACGATCCGTCTCCGTCTCCGTCACTGTCGTGTCTCGAGTTTCTCGCTCCCTCACCCCCCCACTCCCTCACCTCCTCACTCCTTACTCACATTGGGCTGCTGTAGCAGCGATTCCCGCCGCCGGTGACCCTGGCCTTGCGCGTTGCTGCGGCCGCTGTGCTGCAGCTCCGGCGCAAAGCTGTACCAGGCGTCCTCGTACATTCTGTCGCAAAGGACCCGCTGGCTGTGGTGCGCGACAGGCGGCAGGAAAATTCATCCAGGGGGTTGCGGTGCTGCAAAGGAAAGGAGGAGTACGGTGGGAGTTTGGTTGGTCGTGGGGGTGCCGCGGTGTCGGCGTCGGCGTCGCGAATGTACACGCGGTGGTGGTGGTGGTCGAGAATGTCGTGGCGGTAGATTCTCGATTTTGGTGTGTGCAGCTTCTATTCAAGATTGCGTCCCAGAGCTCCGGTGAACGAGGTGGCGCCAAGGACACGCAGGCATATTGGCATTGGGGAAATGGCTGTAAAATGTGGGGACAGCATGTTGGTGGGCTTGCCTCCTTCCCGTGCAAGTGGCTTCTTTCCTATTTGGGCCAACATACAACACCCCTACGATCGCGAAGGCAGGAGCCAGCCCAACTTGGCAGCAATAGTGAGGCAAGTGCGATGGCACCTGCTACTCGTGTTGCCTGGCCTTTGTTTAAAGTGGCATGCATCTCTAGATAGTTTTAGGTGCGATCCTCTTCCCAGACAAACACCCGCCCGCGCAGCATCGAGTGGTCATCATCTTGACGCACGCATTCCCCAACTGTATCGTTTTCGCATCGTTTTCGCATCGTTTTCGCATCGTTATCCAATCAAACAGCTCATTATCGATTATAATCCTACATTGCCCCTTTTCTGTCCTAATTTAATACTGCTTCGCCTTTTCACCTCTTCACATTTTTCACAAGGCATCGGGCCAAGACAGACAGCCAATCGCCGGCCTCAGCCAGCGACATGAGTTTCTCGAGACAGGGCCTCCCCGTTAACGGCATTCTCCGTTACGATGAAGCTCAAAGCCAGCTTCCGGCCAGACGCCCTGCAGGCCAGATGACATCATATGCCATGAATGGCCTTCCATCACGCGGTTTATCGCTGGGCAAAACCGAGGCTCTGGTAGCCAGATGTCCGACCCAGCACCGTCTGGCTCAGCCTTTGGCCCGCCGTCTGTCGCACCGGGAAACCTCAGGCCTTCTCTTCCACATGCACCACAAAGCATATGGGCCCCCGTGTCTAGCTACGATGTCAGTCAGTCGCAAATTCCGCAGCCAAAACCCCCCAGAAGCGGCTGCGTCTTTCCATCGCCTGAACGGACAAGAGACTTGGGCATTCCAGAAGTGCAACCTTTCCTCAACCGCCCATCGAAAATTCTAGGAGGGAGGCAGCCCCTTTACACTGTATTCGAGATAACAATCGTGGCCTAGAATAGGGCTCTACATACTCCTCAATCTCCGAACGAGGCAGCTCGAGATTTGAGCATTTGTCGTCGTCAGACCAGAGCCAGCCCGAGCACGGCCGGTGGCCTAGCTCTGTAAACCTGGACGCATCGCCCAGTGTGGCGTCAATGGAACCAATACAAAATGGCTATATGAATGGGTATCAGACTACGAATGCAATACAGGATATGTCAAGGTCAGCTCAATTGACGTGGCCTCGTCCCACAAGGGAACTAGCACAGTCGATATGGCCTCCGACCACAGATGGGCTGGGGCAAGCGGCATGGACTCAGTTTACAAGAGATTCGGGACAAAGACGAGACCTTGAAGCGCAATCGGCATTTCAGCAAGTGCAAACTCCGGTGCAAAGCCTGCCCCGGGCACAACTTGCGAGCACTTCAAATGCACAAGGCCAGAATCTAGCGCAGAACCCTTTCTTCTGGGACCAAGTGCAGGGACAGAGGCAGGCACAGGGCCAAGAATCCCATACAGCATACAACCAAGCACAGCAGCAGCATCAAGCACCGCTGCATCAAGCACCACTGCACCACGACCCGTCGTACCACGCCACACACTACCAGGCACAGGCCACGACCTTTGACCAACCACAGTCGCCCTATTATCAGCCTTCAGACCTTCCATCGAGCCCTACGCAACGTCTAGCACGGCTTTAGCAGAGGACATGGAATGGAAGGAGATCCAGGACGAGATACAACAACAGATCCAGGGCGAGGTGCAGGAAACTACCACTTTTCACCAAACACAGCCAACTCTGCAACCGTCAAAACTGTCCCCAGCCATGGAATCAAACACAAAGTCAAGCACAGCACCAGATGCAAAGCTCATTTCCTTTGCAAGCTCCGCCATCCTACCCGATGCAGCTAGCACAGCCTCTTCAATGGCCCTCGAATCTTTCTTCAGTGCAAGCTCCTTTGGCGAGTCCGTTGGGAGATCCCAGAATACCAGGCTGGAGCCCAACCGTTTTTGTACCCGAAGGGTCTGTACGGATTCATACTCAGAGCCCATCACAATACCGCCTACAGAATCAGCTGGACCCAGCACAGTTTCCAACACTGGCCCCAGTCCACGCCCCAGCGCAGGCCCTGGCACATGTGCCGCCACAGAACGCAGCACGGGCCTCATCAAGGAGCTACCCACAGCCCCCGATGCAAGTCACGGAACAAGCTCCAAGACGAGTTCAAAGTCCGATTTCCGGGCTCCTTGATGAGCAATATGCATCGCGGCTCAGAGATATTCTCAAAGAACAGATCGGAGCCTTGAGTGGTCAAGAAGAGCCTGTGAGTCAAGAGCAAAGCGAGATTTCGAACTCGGTGCAAAAAAGCTACAAATGAGCATGGTGCTGCCAAGGACGAGGAGCTGTCACAAAGTCTGTTGCAGTGCCAGACTGGCAAAGCAGATCCGCATCGAGGAGATTCAGTTCCAGAAAAAAAACCACAACTGGGAAAAGAGTCAGAGCCAGAGCAATTTCCACAGCCAGAACCGTCTTTGAAGTCAGGTGAAAATAGTCAGCAGGTTACAACTTTGCAGACCGAGCCGGCTTCACAGGAAGAGCATTCTCCTCGGCCAAGCCAGAGTCCAGAGTCAGATCAATTGCAGAACTCGCTGCAGAACACTGACGAAACTGAGTCAAATGTGAACTCCAGAGCGTCACCAGCGCAAAAACCGGTGCAAGGTGTCTTGTCCGACCTTGGTCCAGCTTCAGTCGGAACCTCGATCAAAAATTCGCCTCAGGAATATCCTCCCACTGCAATGGAAAGCCCACCGATCCTGTCCGCACTACCATCCCAAGAGACTTCGACCAAAGACCTCACCCTTGGGATCGCGCCAGATCTCACACACGGGATCCGTAGAAAACTTCTCTCGAGAACTGCCGCAGAACTCGACACTGTCGTCGGAATCAGATACTGTTCAGAAACCTCCAATGCCAGGAAGCGTTGCTGATGTGTGCAACAAAGCAAGCCAGGCTCTGGAGTGTGGCGTGTCTGAAGACCATAACGAGCAGCGCCCTGTTCGAGGGACAGACAAGGAGTCAGAAACGTCGCTTACAAAAGAGGAAGAAGAGGCAAGGCGAAGAAATGAGCAGGCCGACAAGGACAGGGCCAGGTCCCAGAGGGAGCATGAGGAAAGAGCCGAAAGAGCACGCCAGCAACGCCTCAAAGTAATGAAAGAGGAGGAGCTGGAAGAAGCAGAGAAGAAACAAAGGGCCGAGACTCTAAAAGCCGAGCAAGAGAAGAAGGCCCTCGAAAACAGACAACTAAAAGAAGAAAATATGCGAAAGGCACAAGAGATTGAGGAACAGAAAATGACAGAGGGCGAAGAGTGGTTGGCTGAACAGCAAAGAAAGGGCCTAGAGAGAGCCAAGGCCAAACAGGAAATAAATGCAAAAAGGCAGAAGGAACAAGAAGAAAAGCGGCAGAGGAGGAGGAAAGAGAGAGAAGAAGTAAAAATAAAAGAGGCGAAAAGAGAAGAGGCAAGGCGAGAAGAGGCAAGACGACAAGAAGCACGACGAGAAGAGGCAAGAAAAGAAAAAGCAAAGAGAGAAGAAGAAGAGAGGTTGCGAAAGATGAAAAGGTGCAAGCTTATGTAAACATACGTGGATGTAGTTTTAGTATCATCACCAACTATACTCATTATTATTATTAATCTACGTTGACCTTCACGCCCACATGCATGATGTCTTTGTCTTGTAGAGAAACATTGTTTGTTTCATTTTTGTTACTATTTACTTTTGACCACTACTATTTTTTTGTTTTGTTTTTTTTGTTATTGTTTTTGTGTTCCTTCTTCTCGGCCCCTTCCTCGGCCTTGGTAGCTTCCTCGTGTTCCACATCGTCCGGACCAAACAGAGGGAATGTCAGCAGGGCAGCCACACCCCCGATCTTGGCAAGGCGCTGGCCACTCTCGTGCGTGTCGCTGAGGATGTGCACAGCGCCGCCTTCCTCGCGAACAGAGGTGACCAGGGTGGCCAGGGTGTTCTGCAGCTTCTTGTTCGTAAACAGGGACTTGTTAATGAGCAAGACACCACCGCCGACACACACAGCGCCCTCCTGCACGGCCCTTTTGACAACCTTGGCGCCGTATACGGCACGATGACCGAGGGCACCTGCTTCCTCCTCCTCGCGCATGCGATCCTGCACGTCTTTGACGAGATGGGAGGCCTTGCCGAAGCGGACATTGTGGATCCGAGTCAGGACATCAAGACGCATCATCATCTCGTCAAAGGCGCACATGTTCTTCTTGTCGCGGTTCTTACGCTGAGCAGGCATCCACAGGTTGGCGTCAAAGGCAGCACGGAAGCTGGAGTCATTTGCACTGCTGGCGGGGGCGGCATTGGCGGCCGCCTTGTTGCTGTTGCTGCCTGCCTTTTTGGCGTCCTTTTTCTTTGGCTTATCAGAAGAAGAAACAGCACAAGCAGAGGGGTAACTATCGGAAGGCTCGGCCTGGCTGGCCGCACCGTACGTGTCTACAACGACTGCGTTGTTGCCATGTGAAGCAGTGGGAGGTCCTGCTTCGTGGTGGCATCGGCCTGCAGAAAGCCCTGGAAGCAGTGGGCGGCTTCGCCCAGCGATGCAATGAGAAGAGGATAGCCCGGCGCGTTGCGTTCCAGGTCGACACAGCGCACAAGACATGCAATGACAGCCGCGTACAGGTTGCCCTGCAGCGGTGCCATGCGGCCCTTTGTGCTGCGCGCCATCTTGGCGTCCTTGCAGGCCTTTTCACCCTGCGCGCCACCGTTGCAGCTTGACTTTTTGCTGCTGCCACTGCTGCTGCCATTGCTGCTGCTGCTGGCCATGGCCATCTTGGGCATGTCAACGATTTTGTCGTCCTGGAACTCGGTCGTGTGAATTGTCTTGTCCAGCCGCAGCTGCTCGCCTTCAAACACGCGCAGCGTGGCACTGCTGCCGTTCTTTTCGAGGAGAACGACGGCAAGCTCCTCGCTGCGGCGATCGGGCTTCATGCACGTGCGAATTTGCTGACAGGCGCTGTCCCAGGCGGCTTTGCTGGCCATGTCGTTAGTGAGGCGTCTCTCGACCGTGACTGTGCGCCCAGGGAAGAGGCTCAGCTGGGACTCAGCAGAAGCAGCAGAAGCAGTAGAAGAAGCTTCATGAAGCATGTCCCGCGGCTGGCTGACTGAGGTCTCTTCCACGTGCGTGCCGGTCACAGTGAGGGTCGAGGTGGCAGGACTAAAGCTGGTCCTTGTGACGAGGAGGGGTTTGGCAACGGGGACGCCGCCCTCCTCGACCACGACCTTGTCGTCGGCCGCCAGAATGGCCTTGGCGCACCAAACGTCCTCGGAGGACTCGAGGACGACACTGAAAGTGCCGTCCGTCTTCATGGTGCAGAGAGCTTCGCAAGTGGCCTTGCTCCAAGAGCTGGCTGAAGAGGTCTGTGAGAAACGCATCTTGGAAAGACGTTTGGATTGACACGGGTAAGTCAGAGAATGGCAGCGTTCAGGAAACGTGTGGCCGTGAAGCACAAGTCGGGTAGAAACTGCGAAGCTTGTGATTTGGGCGACTTTCTCTCTGAGGGTGGGAGGAAAGAAGAGAGAGAGAGATGAGGAGGAGAGCAGGCTCTGCAGGGGGGGAAGGCCACATACTTATAGACATTGGGAAGCATATTCGCCCCTTTACTGATTGAGGACAAGGGCTTCGAGCTAATTGCAAGTTTTCACGATTTCGAATATTCCAGAAAAGGCGAAGATGAGGGTGCTGACCGTCGGGTGCATTGTGGTGATGAGGAAGCACGTTTGCGATGTAATACTTTGGTACTCTGCACTCGACGATTTTAATAGGGGCATCCAAATAAAGCAGGTAATACGGAGTACACTAAACACTAACACAACACGGGAAAACACGTGAAATATGGGTCCATGACACACCACTGCACTGTGCAAGGTCCTGCCGAATCAGGATGGAGCGAATACGGATTTCTACCGCCAAAATCTTCCCCTCAATATGGCGAGGGTGCATTTATGACATAAGGCCGCTGAACCCAAGAACGTGATAGAGAATCACATTGTCGTCCGTGGAGCCCAGTCACAGCTCATCGAGAAGCCCTGGCTGCTCAGATTTTCCTATTGGGCTGAATGCGCACAGCACGTGCGTGTGCCTACCCCAATTTTTTTTGGATATCTCTCGCTGCTCGCATCTCTCACTCAAACACAGCTCTGGTTCACAGCTATGGCTTCCCTGCGCAGGGCGACTGTCGCCATGGCAGCGCTCAAGCCAAGGTCGATACCGCAGCTGACGCCCGTACGTCGCCTAGGCGGCGGCCCTGCTGGCCGGGCCGTGGTGGTCTGGACAGAGGCCCTGGTGGTGGCCCTCGCGTGGTGGTGGAGGAGGAGGACGTGGAGGGCGTCGTCGGGGAGGCTTCGTGGGTCTGCTCACCGTAGCCTTTGTGGCCGGTGCTGGCATCTACACTTACTCGACGTTCTCGGGAGAGAAGCTTAAGGAGGACCAGCCAGAGCCCAAGATCGTGATCCCCAAGGCTGAGATTGAGTTTGAGACGGCACCCACAGCTGCATCAGCGGACTGCGACGACATTCGCGACGCCCTCAGCCCCCAGCATCGGCAGGTCAAGAACAGTCTCGAGAACCGGTGTCTATGCCTGGGGCTCCAACGCGGGCCGTGTGGTGGCACCCGACTCGCCCGACGCGTTTGTCAAGGAGCCGCGGCGCATCGCCTTTTTTAACGGCCAGATCCTGCGGACCTGCGCCTCGACAGCGACGTTGGCGTGGCCGTGAACGAGCGCGGCGACGTGCTACAGTGGGGCGTGGGCTACTGGGGCAAGGCGGCCGTGGCGGCTGCGGCCAAGGCCAAGACGGCGCTGGCGCCCGTGGCCACGCTCAATGGCAAGGACATTGTCAAGGTGGCCCTTTCCAACGACCGCGTGATTGCCCTCTCGGCCGGCGGTGCCGTGTACTCGCTGCCTATTTCCCAGACGGACGCTCTGCCGGCTTTACACGCACCGTCTTCTTCATCTTCAAATGGATGGCGGAGTCTCTTCTGGAGCACGCCTAGCACGCCTGCTGGCTCATCGGTCCCTGCTGCCGGTGTCCGCACGCTGACGCCCTCAACTCTTGGCTGGGGCGAGCGAGTCATCGATGTCCGTGGTGGCCAGGAGCACTGCATCATGCTAACATCCAAGGGCCGCGTCTTCTCGGCCGTGTCGAGCCTGACGTCGTTTCCCATCAAGGGCCAGCTGGGCGTGCCCGGACTGACCTGGGAGACGCGCCCGCGGGACCGTCCGCTGGATGCGCCCTACGAGATTCCCGGCCTCAAGGGCATTGCAGCTGCACAGATCGCCACTGGTGACTACCACTCGCTGGTTCTCGCCAAGGACGGCGCCCTCTACAGCTTCGGTGACAACTCGACGGGCCAGCTGTGCATCCCCGCCTCGCCCTCATTCTCTTCGACAGCCGCGCCCGTCCAGGTGCCGTCAGCAAGCTCTACGAGACCCCCAGCGACAGCAAAGCCTTTGTTCTGGCCGGCAGCGAGGCCAAAAGGGCCGTCTGTGCCGCGAGTGACTTCCATTGCGCGGGTGGCGCCACTTCCTTTTTTACGGTTGATGTCGTGCGAGAGAGCCCGGATGGCCACAGACAAGCCGCCGTGACTGCTGACACCTGGTCCTGTGGCTCGGGCATCTACGGCAGTCCTGGGTACCGGCAAGTGGGTGCACATCTCGACGACGGGCCCCGCCAAGATTCGCGCGTTGTCTGGCCTGTCTGAATACAGCGAGACCACGCGCGCCGTCGTGCCCATCCGCCTGTCCCATCTCGAGGTCGGTGCCACGCACGCCGCTGCCGTGCTCGATAATGCTACGCGGGTAGCTGCATCTTCTTCTTTGCACACCTCGGCCGACACCAACTGGGGCGCCGACACGCTCTGGTGGGGGGGCAACGAGTTACTACCAGCTCGGTACCGGCAAGCGCAGCAACCAGGCCGAGCCCGTGCGCATTGCACCGCTTGGGCAGCGCCGCGCCTGGCACAGCACCGTTGTCTCTGGTCCTTCCGGCGCCCGAGAACAGGTCGGTGCCCACCAACCTGGACGTGGCACGCGAGCGTCTCGCACTGACGCCGCGCACAACGGTCAAGCTGAGTGGCAGCGGGCGTAAGGTGAGCATCGAGCAGCGGGTGACGTGCGGCCGGTACGTCTCTGGTGTCTACTCGGGTGTGTAGATGCGAACGACGGGCGTTTTGGAATGGGGACGAATTGTCTGGAACCTGGACTTGGCTACGGGAAATGGAAACGGTATTGTTAATGATGGCGTAAAATCGGGCCCTCGCCACACAGTCGGATTGCTTATCTGTATTTCTATTTTCTGTTTTATCCTGTTTTATTATATTATATTATATTTCCATTTCCATTTTCTTTTCAAGTCATGTCTCGGCCTGCAGAATGCATCGTAATAACTGACATACCGGGCTGTCGTTCTATAAAATGCCGATCACGCAACTTAAGTATTGACCACTTTGCTGTTTGTGCCTCTCGTTTTCTTGCCCAACTGTAGACTCATCATGTTTCCTGCGCTGCCAGTCATTTCAAACAGCTTGATATGAAACTGTTGGTGAGACTTGCCCTGTAGCACATTTAATTCGCCAGGAAGAATGCTTACATCCCATGGAGCGATGAGTAGAGCGGGTGACGAGCAGTCAGCCCCACGTCTGCCAACAGTCTTTCCTTCCGATTGCATCGTATTACTGCTCCTTCCATTTCCTGCATATGCATGCAGAGAACTGCATGTGTGGTAGCCACGGCCTTGCCTCGCATCGCTCCTTCCTTTTCCATTTGTTCCTGCTCTTCCTGGCACGTCCAGCCCCTGGCTTCGACCGCACCCCATCTCGCTCTTTCCCGATTGCGTAATACAGCAGCGCACCTGCCGTATCCTACATGTACGGGATTCGCTAATTATTGCTTGCCCCTTTTCCAGAGAGTCTTCTGTTCCGTTTCATACTTTGTACAATCTCTCACCATCTCCTCGTCATTCGCTATCGCTGCTTTTGCGCATCACGTCCACATTCGTCAACCCTTCTGTCAATTATTCCAACACCCCAGCAGCCAGAATCCGCCCAGGGTTCACTGATCGGCATTCTTTTCCACGTGGCCCATGGCGGGCGGTCCTTTCTGTCGACAAAAACAGACAAGAACGACAGCGCACGGATAAAAACAGCCCAAGATCGAGGCCTGCATCTGGGACAAGCGCATTCGCGTTGCCATCGTTCTGCATTCTGCCACAGGGCATATTCCCGTGCGCATCACATCCCGCCGTCTCGCTACAACCTCTGCTCGCCATTGTGGTCGATTTGATCCCTCCCTTCCTTTGCCCTCTCTACAACTCTTCTTCTCCCATCTCGGCCGCTCGCGTTCCATTTACGAGTATGGCCAAGCTTTCTGTCGTCTGATACGGTGGCGTTCAGCTAGCTCGACCAGGGTCGCCCGCTATTCTGCGCCCTTTTCGCTCTTTTCTGTTGAGGCAAAGGCTCCAGCAAGCACCGTCTCTCCGACGGCCTCGACGGCATTCCAGACCGCCACAGTACCCGCAAAACACTCGACAGCGGGCAGGTTCCTGCTCTTCCACGGGAAACGCGCTACTGCAGCTCAGCTTAACTGGTCGCTGGTTCCTCGACTACATGTATCTTACACGTACGTTGTATTCCTTCAACGGTTGGCTTCCCCCGGACGACAAGAGCCCAAGACAATGCGCCGTCACCCTAATTCGACATAGCTAAGAAACTAGCTGGGCGCTTCTCCTTTTTGTCTGTTCGCCTGTTCGTCTTTCAGGGCCGTGGTGGGGCAAGCCTTTCTGTGTCGCAAATTTGCCTGCTGTCTAGCACCCGCGAATAGACGAATAGGCTGTTGAGTACGGAGAAGAGGCGGCGCTCTTACAAATAGGCACAGCATTTGGACTCGAAAGCAGCACGGTCCCGAACAAACTAAAGGTGCCCACCACCCCCCTGTCACAGGTAACAGGCGGCATTAAGCTCCACAAAGACTGTATCCTTATTGTCTGTTCCTCGTTTTTTTGCCTTTCCCAATTCGGTGCATGGGTGGGTGCATCCTTTTTATTTCGAATCTCTCACTCTCTCTCTCTCTCATATACTTCGTACGTTGCATATTCTCTTCCCGCCCCCTTTTCGATGCTTTTTTATTGCACACAGGACAGTCCCTCGCGCACTCACAAGTAAGGGAGACAAGAAGGACAGGCGACATCGCGATTCTCTTTGCTTTTCGAGGAGCCCACGGCTTCTCATCTTGGTCACTGCGTTCTCCCGCCCTCGCTAGTCGAGACATCCTCGCGTGCACCATGGACCGCTTCTCCCGCTTTCGACGTCATAAGAAAACCGCCGCAGCGGCAGCAGCGGCCGGAGCAGCGAGCACGAGGCGATGCCGTGACAACAGACGCCGCACCGGCGGCAGCAGCTACAGCGCCGAGTCGACCAAAGACCTCGACCGGGCTTCCCGCAACTTACAACAGACTTTCCAGAGACACCGGCATTGCCAAAAACCTAGCGAGGAGAGCAGACCAATGACCAGCTCGTCACATGCACTATCCACCTCATCCTCCCTTCTCAGCGTCAACGGCGCTCCCTCTACTGCCTCTTCTCTCGATCCCAACGCACAGCAACCACAGCAGCGCGGCCCCTGCGATCCTCGCGCTCACCCTTCCGCAACCTCCTCCGCTCTTCGACGAAGCGTTCACGTGGATCGCCGTCCCCAGCTGCGGCACCGCCAGTGCTCCCTACGTCGCCAACAGGCCTCAGCAACCACAGCAGAGCATATCTCTGCCGTCGAACGGTAATGCTGTGTCGCCGTTGAGATTATCTGCCGCAAAGCCCGGAGCGCCAAAGGAGAAGCGGCTCTCGACACAGTCGGGATCATCTTTTAGGAAGCTTACAATACCCTCTTTTCTTGGCCTCTCTCTACAAGGTAAGGTGCCTCTCTCGTCCTCTCGTTCTCTTCCTTCGGTTTTTTTAGCCCACTTCATATTAACACGGGTTGCAGAAATCGATCGCAAATTTCAAGACATTACATGGCTGGAGCGCAACCGCGTGCAAAACTCCATCGTGGCCCCTAATGGACGGTGGACGCGTGTATCAGGGCCGCACTTGAGGTTGCTTGACCGCTATATCAACATTCAGCCTTGGGAAAAGAACCGCGTGCGACTCAAGGTGTTCCCGGGCCCAAGTCGACTACATCAACGCCTCGCCCATTGTGCTGACAACAACGGCGCCCGCACACGCCGCGCGCCCACCAGACCGTTATATTGCCATGCAAGGACCAAAGCAGAGCTCAGTCGACCACGTATGGCGGATGGTGTACGAACAGATGCGTTCACCCGCTGTCATAGTCATGTTGACGGAGACGCACGAAGGAAATCAAGAAAAGTGCTTCCCTTACTTCCCGCGGAGCCCCAAGGACCCGCCTATGATGATCAACGAGAACGACGAGTTTAGTGACGGCTTCCACGCGAGTGTCCGCTGCGAAGAGATTGAGGAGACACCTTACGGCGACGCCATCGAGCTCCGGCGAATCGTGCTGCGCGTGCACAAAAAGGCATCGCCAGTCATGCTTACGAAACGAGCGTCGAACGCTAGCAGCAACACGGATGCATCAAGCAAAGTGAAAGATATTGCCAATGGAGCTAGCGGCAGTGCCAAGAAGAGCAGGGGACTGTCGCCAATAGGCAAAGTAAATGGTCTTCGCAAAGGCGGCAAAGACAAGGACAAGGACAAGGACACTAAAGACGAGGACGGCGACTCTGTCATGAGTGAAGCTTCTGCTGGGTCAGTATCCTCACCAGTAACGGCAGCGGCAACGGCAACTGCAACTGTAGCAGCAACAGCAACGGCGTCAGTGCCATCCTTGACCGAGACAGACGAAGCCGGGCGGAGCAAGAGCATCGATCTCAACGAGTACGAGGACGAGCGGATCGTCTACCACTTTCTGTTCAAAACGGTGGCCCGACTTTGGCGTGCCTGCGCTAGAGGACGTGGACAGCTTCGTGGGGCTGATGAAACTGTCGGCAGAAAAGAATGCTGATGCAGACAACCCGCGTATCGTGCACTGCAGTGCGGGTGTCGGACGCTCCGGCACCTTTATTGCTCTTGAGCATCTATTGCGGGAGCTCGACGCCGGTGTGCTGGAAGACTACGATACCGGCAAGGATTCATCATTGGGCACTGGCGAGGCAGAGGATGAGGTGATGGAGGGCGCTGACGACCAAAACCCGCGGGGTCGACCATCCAAGCCACCACTGCAACAGCGCGACTCGGCCTTGTCTGTGCCCGGTGGTGCTGCGATCAATGCTGCCGCTGCCGACCGGACTTCGGTTGGCTCGGGCATTCTGAGCAGCGAGTCCGACGATTTGATTTATACCACGGTCAACCAGTTACGCGAACAGCGGCGCACCATGGTGCAGGCCGAAAGCCAGTACGTCTTTATTTACCAGGTGCTGCGGAAGCTGTGGAAGCAAAAGTACGGCGTTGCCGAGAGCGACGACGGACAAGGCCTGCGGCAGAGCGAGGATAGCGAAGGTGGCGGTGCTCTGTTTGATGAAGAAGCATCCGAAGGATCCGAGGGTCGGAGCCGGCTGCGAAACGGCTGGAGGTCGACCCGGCCGCGACTAAAAGCGATTAAGGACGCCCGTTTCTATCAAAACGGTGACGATTTTCTTCGTTTTTTTCAGCGAGTTAACATTTTGACATACCTAGAGTGTCGTCTCCTTTTTTTACCTGTTTACACACTTTTTACGCTCGATATACCATAGCGACGGTGGGACTTGCAAAATATACGGTCTATACGATCTATGATTTTCATCATAAACATGCTTTTCTCATAAAAAAAAGTTGAGTGAATACGCAGATATCTGTTTTCACATGCTTATGGCAAAAACCACTCTTTCGGAATAACTGACCGAAGAACCCATCCCAATAAACTCTCAAGCTCTGTATCCTCGAGGCTTCTCTCATGCCGCAAGTGTCTGAGCCCATTCTCTGTGCCGTGTTCCTGGCACACAGAACCTTCGCCCTCCAAACTCTTATACCAAGCCGTCCCTCAACCGCACCCCAGCTCCGTCCCGACATGCCTCGTGACGTAGTTCATCAGCCCCCCAGCAGAGGGACGACAATGGGTGGCCTCCATTATGGGCCGGCGGGCCGTCACCAGAGGGTATTGTGCATACAATAGGGAATGTGCCGGTGTGGAATCTCGTTTCGGTTTTCTCTCTGCGCTGCGTCCTCTGCACATATTTTATCCTTTTTTCTTTTTTTCTTTTTTTCTCTCCGGTTCCCTTCTCCCGATCTTGATGTTCCAGGCAGTAGAATGACATAAAAACATTTGCCTACTTTCCAGTTGTGCCATAGTTCTCTTTATTATATTTCTAGTCCTCTATGAGAATAAGAAACAATCTAGATCAATGCCTCCAGATTCCAGACCTCGACTGCCCCAAAAACGAGCTGTTGCCATGTAAAAAGCGCTTGGAGCTTTACACGGAGATGGGAGAGTTTTCCTACAACAGGTGCAGTCTTTCGAGGTGGGAAGTGGGCCTGGCCCGATGTTCCAGAAGACACGGGAGAAGTCTCGGCGGCTCGATATCGATGCTGCAAAATGACAGAAATAAAATAAAATAAGCAAGAATGCACCATGCCCCATGCCCCATGCCCCATGCATGCAGGTCAGCTACCCTCGGGGCCATTTCTCGCACGGCCAGTGGCAATAAAGGAGGGTGGGAACGCGGTTTCGATGCTTGTCGCGGGTCGAAAGGGCACACTCTACGCATTTTGACACGTTGAAACTTGTATCAATATGAAGTAACTCAAGTCTCAGTGAACCTCGAAAAGAAAAGAGGACATGCGACGAACAGGCGGACGAACCTCGATGGTCAAAGACCTGGGAACGGGACAGAAGAGGGGAAGGGAAAGGAAAAGGAGACAGGATAAAAAAAGGGACAAATGACTGCTCTTCGTCTTGACCTTCGTCAGCAGTCTGTCATGCGCCTTGTTTTGCCGCAAATGGCAATAGGTTCGAGACTCGCCTGCGAAATGGGACCTAGGGGTAGAACTCTGACAGATATGCCGTCGATCATCACCAGAACAGGCAACGCCGTCTACTCGTATCCTGTCGTGCTGCGAATGCCCACCGAGTTCCGGAATTCCTTTTTATTTCATTGGCATTATGGCAGGGCCAACCCGAGATCGCAGTGAACCGAATAATACAAGGAGGCGGTACCAAAAAAGGGCGAGAAATGCCGGATGAGAAGACACGAAGGGTGAATGGCAGAATACGGGAGCCATTCCAAACCGAACGTGTGGTAAGACGCGTAGGGCCAAGGCCGGCAGTTGGAGAATGCATACGGATTGCGGTTCAAGATATGGCGTTGAGGACGTCTTCCAGCTCACCGGTAAACGAGGTGCTGGACGAAAAGGAAGACGACGTGAAAGTGGCAAAGGGACAAGAGAAGAATCCAAATGCTTCCCTTTCGGCCCTCCCCTTTTGCCTTTTCTGGAGCAATGTCTGCCGAGAAAATCATTTTCAGATACTCACTATTTTTGTACTCTGTAAAATACAACCTTATAAATACCGAGCAAGACACAGTATGGGCACCGGCAGTCCTCATCACCCGCGGACAACATCACGAGCCCGCCTTGTTTGATCCTCGGGTTGTCAGTAAATATTCGCAGTCATCGTCTCTCCTCCCGCTGGCACATGCGCCTTCCCCTCCCCTCGCAAATGCGTGTTCCATGATTGGCTATGGGAACGAGGCGCACCGAGGGTAACGTTCGAATGCGGAGGAATGGAAACAACCATGCTGTGAGGGAGAATAGACGGCTGCTGTCGTCTTCAGCGTCGTCGCTTTCCCTTCCGTCGTCACCCGTCGTTGTCACACATTGCCAGGGAGGGGGGATAGTGGCTTGCATGTGGCAGGGCCCTGTCTCGCCTTTCTTTTCCGTTTCGTCTCGTCTTGTGCTCGCTGCTAAACATAGCCACGCCTGTGTACGACGTATTAATGTGAGCATGCACATGTTGCGTATCTCGGGCAACCTCACACGGAGCAGACCGCAGAGTGATATGCCATTTGTCCCGTTCCCAAATGGCTGGACGGCTGTCTGGGATATGATTTCTCTGTACTTGCCTTGGTGTACGGAGTATCTCTTTCATACTTTCATACGGAGAACTTTCGTTCATTTCCATGTCGGAAAGAACCTCCGCAATTGTGTGTTACAAGACGCCCCTTCACACCTCTTCACCGCATTTCGCCTTGTTGGGAGTTGAGGGGGGGAGCTTCGGCCGTCCATCCTTGCGCCTTCCTGTAATGGGCATACTGCGGTATCACATGTGGTATCGTCGCAGCTGCTCTGTCCAGGCTCTATTTCAGAGCCCTGTCATTTTGAGATCCCTGTACACACCGTCATTCGCCCAAGTGCAGCATTCTCCGAAAGGATTTGAGAAAAAAAAGAAAGAACTTTTCGTTGGCTTCGGAGTTGGCTCCTTGCGAGCGAGCAAGCAAAGCAGAAATACCACCCAAACACGCCCATTCCCGCTCTTATTCCTCCTTATTCCTCTTTTCTCCCTCGTGGCCATTTTTTTGAGTTTTATGACAAGTGATACGGTCTGCTCGGAGAAAACAAACGAAAATGCACCAAAGACAACCCACGGGAAGAGATTGCGGGCGTCTTTTTCCACTTTGGCCTTGCGACACCTACTGAGTACTCGTACCGTGTTCTGTATCTGTTGCTGCCCAATCCAAGGGGGCTGTTATTTTGCTGTGCACCCTGCACAAAAGCACGCACACCAAGTAATACGCGTAGTACTCCGTACTTTGTAATACAGGGGCGTTTTCTGGAAGCTTTCCCGATGCAGTATTCGGGAGCGAAGGTTGCGTCGGTGGCTGCGTCGGTGGTTGCGTCGATTGACGCAGTCTACTGCAGGGGCAGCGTGTCGACGGCTGCATTTTTCCCATTCTCGCTCTCGCTCTGCGTTCTTCGTGCAGTTTTCGTCTTTCCGTCGCTTGGGGCCCGGGAAATGTCCCGGGTTGATTAATTTGCTGTGCCTTCCCGCCAATGCCAAATGACTCGCTGCGGGTTCGAATCGGTGATGACCATTTTCTCGTGATACAATTGTACATATATATGTACATGTATATATGTACATGTATTATGGATTGTGTCTTTCTTGGCCCAGTGTCTTCAGGGTCCATCTGCTAAAAGTTCCACTCGAGTCTTCGCTCCGTACGGAGTACTCCGTATCATGAAGTAGAGAAACCCGGCCTCTTGTTTTTCCCTCGCTCGGTTTTCTGCCGGCAGCTTTACCTGTTATTGTTATCGTGTTCTCTCTTCGTATGCGTAACCCATGGATGTATTCACGAGACGGGAAGCCGTATCCTACATACGAGGAAAACATTGAAAGTACATGTACGATACGAAGCAAGTATCTTCTCGCGAAGACAAGCGCCTTTCTGTTAAGTACCTTGCCAGCCGGCAAGGAACCGCAAGCGAGGTTCGGCGTGATGGGTCCTCTCTGCCATTCCCGCGGCTCTCTGCCCTCTGTATCTTACATGTATTCTGTTGACGTCTTTTGCACCCTATTTCCTTATTTTCCGCCGGTTTCGTGCATTGGCCAGGTCCCATCGCCAGACCCATGCCTACGGGAGCTGCAACACACAGCAATACTCCGTAACGGCAAGCGAGAAAGGAAGAAGAGAAAAGTCGTACGTCTTTCCCCGCTTCTTCTTACCGAGTCTCACCGGTTTCGCGTCTCCCTCCTCCTCTTCCCTCGTTCCGTTTTCTCACGATCGTCTCAGAGGCACATTTCTTTCCCACGGGAACGCATTTGTGTTTTTCATCCTCTTTCATGTCCCATCATTTCCCTCGCCTCGTGCTTTCTCAAAATTGGATCCATACTTGTATGTAATAGCGTTCTTTGGCAGCTTCTCGCCTGCAGCCCCTTTCCTTTCTGCTTCTAGTAAATCGTCCAAGAAATGAATGGGACGCCGCCAGACTTCCGCACTGCCGTACGCTAATGCCCAACTTGCTCTGTTCCTGGCCTGGCTTGGTTCTGTCTGTTGGGAAGGTTTTTTGTGCCCTTTTTTTACTCCGTCTCTTTTTTTCCAGGCAACTTGATGTTCTCTCTCGACGGTTCCGTAGATTCTCTGGCTGCCTGGCCCCTTCCTCTCCCCTTTCCACTTCATCCCCTTCAATCTTCATTCCTTAAAAGACAAGCTGGCCGGTAGGACGTTGATGCACTCTATCCGTCCCCCTTCCAACTGACGCACTAACACGCCGTGGGAGATATATCCGCGGTGGCCTGGCCCTGTGCGTTTGATTACTGCATTGTGATTACGACGATTGCGTTGCAGCAGCGCCTCCCACCCCAAAACCCACTGGCTCCATAGCGGCATGGTAACTCGTGTCTGTCCCATTTTATGCCCGGTATCCTATTATTAACAGTATCGAAAGGGCTCCTGGGACCACCACCCTCGTCAAGTCGTTACCGGCCGATCGGAACATCTGGCTTTCTGGTCCAAGTCTGGGCCAGGCCAGATCCTTAGAGGATGGCCAACATACGAGAATGTATCTCATGTGAGGAGGCACGAGACCCGGACGCCCAAGAAGCAAAAAGAAAGAAAGACAAAAAAAAAGAGGATTCAAGGAGATCAAAAGTCAGGGTGCACGTCGAGGTGCACTAAGACCGCCTCCATTCATCCTCTTCCAAAACCATTGCTGCCTTTGAGCGCCCAGGGGGATCCAGAAAAATGGACCCAGAAATAATACTCGCAAGTCCGCCCTATGGCAGCCGTTTCTTTGTTAATACGTTTGAGGAAGGATGCGCTTCTTGGCTCTGGACCGGCCTTCTTTTCGCGCTCGTCCTTCGTCCTTCGTCCTTCGTCTTTCATCTTTCTGGCGGCCTGGCCTGGCCGCGCCTGCGGAAGAACGACCCCGCCATCCCGATTTTTTGGCCCAGCAGAAGACGACGAAGCTTCGTCGAATTGGAAAAATAAAGCACGGCCTTGTGAAAGAGTGCTCTTACTCGTGCCCACGCAGATCGTAGCTTCCCTTCTGAGTGCCTTCACTCCTTCCTCTTCTCGACAGACATCCGCTCGGAATTGGTTGAGCACCTCCCTTCATTTTACCTCTGTCTCGCCGCTCTTTCCCTTCTTTCCGTGTTTTGGATGCTCTCATCCCATTCCGCTTGGAAAAAGGGCCAGCACCAACGCGCGCGCCGCCCACCTCCTTGCGCCGGGGCGCCCCTTCCGACCGTCTTTCACTTTTCGTCTTTTCTTCCTATTTGCTCCTCACCCCCTTCACCTTGCTTCCTTGCCTCGGGTCGCGCTACGGAAGGAACCACCGCCTCTTTTCCGGGTCGCTCTTTCCCTGTTCCTTCTCGAACATGTCGTTCCTTCCTACTCCGTACTGGGTAATCAATCTTAATTCGACTTGCTGTTTCGTCTTACCTCTTTTTCCACCGCGACCCACGCGACTGCCAGACACACGCATCCCAAGACAAGACTGTCTTTCTGGCCTCCACCCCGACCGACCGCTTCTTTCTCTTTCCGCTCTGTCGTCACTTGTCTCTTTTTTCGTTTCTTTTCTTTTCTCCCCTTCTCCAATTCTGTCACTTTTGCGCTCCCCCAATTTGAGGCATTTCGATATCATAAAAGAATAAAAGACGACAACACAAAGAACCACACATCCTTCCACCCACCAATCCGATCCTCAGTCGCTCCTTCTTCTCCTTCCTCTTCTCCTTTGCGCTCATCTCCCTCGCGCCTTCCGTCTTTTATTTAATTCCTTCCCTCCCTCTCCTCTCGTGCCGTATTCATTCTTGCCTTCCTTCTCCTCTTCCCCTTCCTCGTCTTGCTTCGCCACTCCCCAACGCTCTTTCCGAATTTCGCCCGTCGCTTCCCGTTTGCCGGAATCTCGAAAACCAGAGAACGTAATCATATGCACAGCTACACACCCTCTTTGTGCACAAGTTTGCAGCACCCCAGACGGCCCTTACTACGCAGCGTATAAACGGACGACGGCCTTGCAAAACGAGAAAAAAAGGAACGCAAATCGAACCCCGGACCGACTGCCAAACGCACTTCCACGGGGAAATTCGCCGACGAGACCGAGACAGATCGCAGCAACAAGCATCGCTCCTTCCTCTTGGATTCTAATGACGTCTTGCCTTTTATATATATTACATATATCATCGTTCTTCAACCCCGATCGAGCCTTCCCCTCGTGGACTTTATTTTGCGTCTCATTCGACATCATCCCCTTGCACCTTCCTTGAGCTGCAGTTGTCCTTTCCGCTTTTGCTTTCCCACTAAAGAGGAAGCAACCCCCCAAATCGAGCATCCTAAATCGGACCATCTCGCGAGAACCCCCACGATCCTGCAAACGCCTTTCCCCTTTTTCTCCTTCCCGAGATAATTCTTCAGCGGCACACGCAGCTGCGACGCCAGAACTCAAAAAATAAACGCCTTCCCGCCGCCGGCCCTGCACGATCTTTGTGGTTTGCATCTCCGATAAGATAGCAAACGGGCGTCACAGCCGGCCATGACGTCGATAGTAAGTTTGATTTGGCTTCTGCATCCCGCGCTTCGCTTCACGTTTTACCTTTACGCTTTTCTTTCCTTCGCTTTCCTTTCGCTTCCCCTTTGCTGGTTTTCCTGCTCGTGTCCCCTGGAATAACATCCTACGCTCGCTTCTTTTTGCCGTTTTGCGTTGTCGTTGCTTTTTCTCAGCCGCACGTGTCCTGTCACTTTTCTTCCTTCTTGTTTGCTTTTTCCGTCGCTCCCACCCCTTGCGTCTTGCTTATCCTTTGACAGCCCCTGGTCAGTCCATTCCAGATGCTGTCCCGGATGTTGTTCATATGCCTCCTGCCCTGCTTGCTCTCTCGCCCATGTCTCGGTATCGAAGCCAGTCTAGCCAGCCACGGCAGCCACCCAATCCACATACGCCCTTTAGCACACATGTCTCGTGATATGCTTCTCTCTCGGCGTGCTCTCTCTCTCTCCTCCCTCTCTCTGTTTGGCCCGCGTCGCACGCTATCTCCATTCTGGCTTACCGCCTCGTCACAACTTATGTCCATGACATAGCACACGTGCATGCAACCCACAACCACTCACACGCCAAATGCAAACACAAACACAAACCCCGGCAAAAATAAGAGCTCCTGCACACCACCAGCCCGGTTTTGCTGTCATTCGCTGCCGTTTGTCCTACGATAGTGCGCGCACGCACGCCTCCGCCACAACAGGAGCAAACACGCGCAAACGGCCATCACATCCGGGCACATGACATGGCGCCCGCCACTGAATGGCACGCGAGAAGCCGCATTACAGGGAGAGGGAAACACAGGGCGACCATCGCCACCACTCTCCTTCTCCCCTTGTTCTCCTTTTCCCGTCACAGCGGCACAGAGGGGTGGAGGGGGGAAGGCAACGGCGCACAGCCAGGAGCAGAGAGAGGCACAGCGAAAAACAAACAGTAGGTTTCGCTGTACAGACAGCGAAACCATTGCAACGTCCAGTTCCCGTCTCATGTTCCCCAAGCTTCTCAGGAGCAGCACTCCGTACACAACCATGAGTTGCGGCGATCTTCTTGCACGACAGGAGAGAAACCAGGCACGCTGGTGCGCTGTCGACACGTCGAACACGTCGACACCGCCACTACCTGCCTTGCTTGCTTGCTCTTCCCCTGCAACCTGCGACCAGGGCTTGACCCCCACTGTCTTTGAGGTTCTTCAGCAAAGCATCTCATATTTGCCCACCCCTCCATTATCTGCTTTGGGCACTCCCTGATTTTGCTGTCCCACTGTTTGATTTCCTCTTCTCCCCCCCACGTATATCTTGCAATTTTATGACGCCAAGACACATCCCAGCAAAAGCACCACGTTGTCCGACAGCTTCGTACCCGAGCTTTGGGTGTCGACGGGCCAGGTGTTTGCTAGCGCGGCACACGTCTTCGTCCTTGTCGTCGGCGTCATCGTTCTGGCTTCGCCGCTTTATCATGGCTTTTCTGATGCGCATGTATGTGCTTGGAGATGAAGTGAGAAAAGTGCCCAGCCATACTGTGATATTGGCCACCCTCAACTTCTTTGTAACAGCCAATCCTGTGGCGCTGTTACACCGGAAACACTTGCACCTACACCCTCTTGTTTTATCCTTTCATCCTCCGTACTGCCCTACATCCAGTCCCCCTGTTTTTATTTTTGGACTTGCGCGTGCTTCGTTTGTTTGCCCATCACTTGCATTTCCTTGGCCGGATTACTGGCCATGGTCTCATCCATTTTGGGGGGCTGTATGACCCCAAGCGAAACTGGGACGGGAAACAAACCAAAAGCTTATTTGGCACCGTGCCTCGTTTTCCCGCTTCCCGTTTGTCCCGACGGCACTCTTCCCTCCTTCCTTTCGCCTCCCGTTTTATTACTGCTTTACCTTCCCACCGTCTGCTCATCTACTTGTACTTCCCTTTCCTTTTCTTACCACTGCCCTTTTATCTTGTGTTTGGCACCGATCTCCGCCGTCTTTACTATATTAAAGACTTGTCTTTCCTCCGTCTCTTTTACTGCTCCGCGCCTGAAGACAATATGCGCCCAACACCTGCAACTTCTCTTTATGGATTTGCCTTTCTGCGACCAGGCGCACAACCGTCAACATGTTACTAATACCAACCTTACAGCTATGCCTGGCACACTTTTGCGAGGTGCATGGTCCGACGCCGCTGATGGTCACAGAGGGCCTGCCCGTCAAGTGCAGCTCGTGCGATGACCACGACGTTCCAGACCTGATAGCCGCTGTCGCCTCGGCCGTGTCCTCCGTCACATCCTCTCCCTCCGCCTCCTCCACACCCCATGCTGCCGCGACAGCAGCAACAGCCGCAGTCGCCGATGCGCTGCGCAAAATAAGCCTCGGCCAGCCATCAAATAACCGCAATCTGCCGCCGGTTTCTACGGGCGCTAGCGCTGATGACGGCCTGTCAAGATCGACGGCCGACATCCCGACGCCGCGGTCGCGGCCTGATGCGACTGGTGCACCGCGCCGATCACCCCACACTTCGACGTCACCGCGAGACCCATCACAGCAGCACCGATCGCAGGCACAACCGACACCGTCACAATCTGCGCGCTCGGATGCGCCAACGAGCAACTTTCGCAAGACGTATGACGACTCGGTGACAAAACGCGCAATCCCTTGCGACAACTGCGCCATGACGCTCCCCCGACGTAAGACAGCAGAGACAAGCGCCAGCGGTGCTGGCAACGACAGCGGTAGCAACAGCAGCAACAACAACAACAACAACAACAGTAACAGTAACAGCAGCAACAACAACGCAGGTAATGGCACAGATTCACGTAACCCGACCCTCCGGACGCGTGTCCTTGCGCGCGCGTGTATGACGGAACACCTGGTGCTGCCTCGTCCCATCTCTTCCACCCTTCGTCGTCATCGGCATCATCATCTACGTCTTCCGACACCGAAGGCGATGATCGGCCGTCAGCTCAACTCTACCGCAATCACCACCGCCGCACTGGCACTATGACGTCTGTTGGAACATCGCGCTCCAGCACATCCTCGTCCGCTTCCCACCTCACGGGCAGCCATACGCACTACCTTGACTACACTTCGACACACGAGCCCGTGTCGGCCAATGCTTACTGCGTTATCCGCGCATCGTGCCTGCGCACACTCACGCTAGAGACGCTGCCGCGCAGCCCTGCTACGACCGGCGGTATGCTTGTCACCACGTCGCAGCCTACTACGCCGTTGCCGCTAGCGGCAACTTCCTACTTCACGTCGAGCCCTCACAGCGCCGCCAGCGCATCCGCGGCGGCAGCTGCTGCTGCCAACGGCGGGCCGCTCTTCTTTGGCGACCCGGCGGCCGGTTATACAACGGCGCATGTGTTCCGTGTGGCCGATATGCATGCCCGTGGCCACAAGCGTGTGTATGCGCTCATTGCTCTCAACACGCACCGCGAACGCATGGCCATGAAAGCTTTTGGCTTTGTTTCGGCTGCGTTCAACGACCTGGCCACCTGGATACAGCAGCTGGCCGATGCTGAGGCTGAGCGCATTGCACTGCACAATGAGTCTACTGCAACGTCCTCGCCTTCGGGTGACGGCAGCCCCTCGACGGCCAACAACCCTACCTTTGGCTTCGACCGCTCGCCCCACGTGTCACCGCCGCCTACCCAGCCGTCGTCTGTTGCGAATGGCAGCGGCAGCAGTTTCCTTATCGCTGCTGGCAATGGCCTGTCGCGCCGTATGGGCCCTGGCTTTGCCGGTTTCGGTGGGCTCGGCAGCTCAGCCGCCGCCTCGCTTCGTGCACGCGGTCTTCCGGAGATCCTCGGCATGCCCGACTTCTTTATCGAGTTGCACGCGCGCTTTGTGCGTCTTCTTCTGGAGCTTGGAATGGCCCTCAACAGTAATTTTGTGCCCACTCTTCTTCTCCCTCTGATGTATTTTTAATACTATTTTACGACAAACCCACCAGTCGCCAATCCACACGAACATGGTGTCCTCGAAATCGGCAGGCCCGATTTCGCTCACGAGGCAGCTACGTTTGTCTTGTACTACACTACTTTTTCCGTTTCCCACTTGTTTTCTCTTTTTTTTTCAACATCATGAGCCCTTTCAGCATTGCCTCTTTTTTTATTTCTTTTCAATATTAGTCTCGCAAAAGTGTTGAGTAAGTAGGGGAACGGTTGAAGACGTCTCAACGACGATTCCTACGATGATGATTTACTAGATTTCTTTTTTATCTTTTGTTTTTGCATGCGGTTTAAGAGCACTTGGGGTCTGCTTTTTTGGTGCGACAGGGAAATGGCAATGGAAATGATGTGGGATTTTTTTTATTATACATAGATAGGATTCTTTTGTTTCTAGGTTTGGTGTGTTGCCACAGGGCAACATGGACAAGGGAAAGGAAAGATACCCTGGCGATTACTATTGGATTGGGTTGTTTTTGTACTACATGGAAAGCATTGGAAGGAACAAATACTGGGATTTAGACACGATATTTTTTCGGAAAGGAAACAAAAAGGAAAAAAAGAAGCATACCGTTTGGTCTTCGCCCCAAAGCGCTATACGCACCGTGAGCTGTTTTGGATCGTATTTCAAAAGAAAGTAAAACATCTGTAAACTCGTAAATGTAGGGCTACCCTCAAAATGATATCTAAAACAGCCCTTTGCGGGGATGTCTGTTTATCGTGTGTAAGAATTTATTCTCGGCATTAACTATCAGTGTAGGCATGTGCCAAACATAGCTGCCATGCAGCCCTTTGTCATTGGAGATATAAATAATATCTTGCATTACGAGCTAAAAGAAACCGAAGATAGTGTACAAGAGGGTGCTTTGTTTTGAGTTTTAAGAATAACCTCGCAAATAATGAGTCCTTTACTCCAAGCAAACACACTCTCTGTTCCCCCGTCTCCACTAAGTGAGAAAAAAGAACAGCCATGATTAATGCATCCCTTTCCTCCCACACCCTTTCTTTCTCCAGGCAGAGCGTCCAAATTTTCAGAAAAAAATCCAGCTCTATTTGTAGAAATCAAACTTGTTCTCGTCGCTCGTCGTCTTCACCTGGCTCGAGTACGCATCTTCCAGATCCGACTGGATAATGTTGTAGCGGTTCTTGCGCACTGCCCGCAGACCGGCCTCCTGCATAATGGCAGCAATAACGGCACCAGACAGAGGGTCGTTGCGCACAATGAGGTTGTCCAGGTCGACCTCGGGCGCCAGGCTCATCTTGGAGGCAATCGTGGAGAAAATGAGACGGCGCTCGCGGCGGTCGCGCAGCGAGGGGAACTCAATCTTGCGGTCCAGACGGCCGGGACGCAGCAGCGCAGGGTCGAGCGTGTCGGCACGGTTCGTTGCCATAATGACCTTGACATTGGCCGTCTGGTCGAAACCGTCCATCTGGTTGAGCAGCTCCAGCAGAATACGCTGCACCTCGCGATCGGCACCCGTCTGCGCGTCAAACCGCTTCGTCGCAATGGCGTCGATTTCGTCAATGAAAATGATCGCGGGCGCGTTCTCGCGTGCCATGCGGAAGACGTCGCGCACCATGCGCGGGCCCTCGCCCAGGTACTTTTGCACAAACTCGGAGCCGACGACGCGGATGAAGTTGGCCGTGGTCGAGTTGGCGACGGCCTTGACCAACATTGTCTTGCCCGTGCCGGGCGGGCCGTACAGCAGCACGCCGCGCGGCGGGTCAATGCCAATCTGCTTATAGAGGTCGAAGTGGGTGAGGGGCAGCTCGACGGCCTCGCGGATCTCCTGCTTCTGCATGTCGAGGCCTCCGACGTCGGCGTAGGTCACGTCGGGCTTCTCATCGGAGCCAAGCATCGCAATGGACGAGTCGGCCTCGGGTGGCAGGATGTCGACGAGGGCGTTGGAGTGGCGGTGGAGGGCGACGGACGAGGAGGGCTTGAGCAGTTCGCGGTCGAGCGTCGAGAGAATGCGAACGACGTAGTTAGAGCCGGTCGACGACTGCACGATGCCCGTGTTCTGGTCAATAGCCTCCATGAACTGGCCGATGACCAGTGGCACGCTCTGGATACGCTTGATCTCCTCCTGTGCGCGGACGAGCTCGCGCTTGAGGCTTCTGTTCCAGTGGGGGGGGAGAGAAACTCCGGTTAGCTAATGTGGTCATCACGAAATGCACCCGCAAAATCTGTGCCCCCACAGCCAGCACGATGGACCTACCTCTGCTCATCCTTGATGTACTCCTCCTGCAGCTGGATGTATTCGAGCTGTCCCTGCAGCTTCTTCAGTGTTCCGTATTCATCACCAGCCTCGAGCGTCACGCCCTCAAAGTTGCCCAGGCTCGGTATTGACGCTAGGTTAGTCTTCTTGTGCGGTGCCGCATTGCTGCCCAGCGGCGTTTCAATCAGGTGTCACCCATGGTGGTGGGGGGTGTGAATGGCGATGTGTGTGTGCACGGCGAGGAAGGAAAACACGGCAAACGTCGAGATGCACTGCTTCAATAAAGCAAATTGGGGGGGGGGATGAACGGCCTCTGATGGGGTGAAGCTGTCGATGCACAGTCAATACCAACAAAAGCAGACAGGCGCAGGTCGTGTCGGGCTGGGATTGAGCTCGTTGTGGTGGATGGTCTCGTTGTAGGGATGGTGTTGTGATGATGACGAGAAGAGGCGGAAGGAGAGAAGCTGATGGAAGGCGTCGGTTGGCTCCAGGTACGCTTTGGAGCAAAACGACGCGGCAGGTTGTCAGCCTGAGCTCTTCCTGCTGCTGTGCTGAGCTAGAGCAACACGTGACCAAAGCAAGTGATATATCACGTGCAGCAAGCTCGATGGAAAATGGGTCCTGTCCAAATTGGTGATAGTGCGTAAGTGAGCCTCTCGCAGAAAGGCAGGACCATCCCACCTTCGCGCTGTGGTATTGGGGTAGCAGAAGCAGCATCCTGATTGGGCCGACTCCGAAATCGCCAAGACTCCCCCACCAAAACTTTTTTTCTTCTTTTTTCTCATTCTGTGTCAATGGGATATGAGCCGTTGTGTCTGTTAGTCCAGCGCAATTTTTTCCTGGCCGTCCGGGTTTTCGCTTTTCGCCCCTACTTATTCTCTTTCTCTCGCTCTTTCTGCTCCTCTCTTCTCCTCTTCGTTTCTTGTTTTTCGTCTCCAGATATTGTTCTCTCTAGATCATTGTCCAGATTGCATCACCAACTTTCATCGTTTCTTTCTTTTTCTCCCCACATCATCACCACACACAACCAGGCATCATGTCGACCTACGCCCTCCCCCAGTCCCACCGGGAAGTGAGTAGCCCTTTCTGCACCGTTACCGAGCTCTGCGACTCTCGAGATCCTCGCAAGCTCCGAATTGCCTTCTTCGATTGCTCGAGGCATTGCTTCCCAGATATCAGTAGAGGTCACTAACAATGGCTACAGATGCTCGAAAAGTCTCTCATCGAGACCGACCCCGAGGTCGCTGAGATCATGGTATGTTGTGTTGTCCACCCCCTGTTCCGCAGCTTACCTGTTGTCATAGATAGTGTCAGCTTGCTAACCCACTCTACAGAAGCGTGAGATCCAGCGCCAGCGCGAGTCCATCATCCTGATCGCCTCGGAGAACGTCACCTCGCGCGCCGTCTTCGATGCCCTTGGCTCACCCATGTCCAACAAGTACTCCGAGGGCTACCCCGGCGCCCGCTACTACGGCGGCAACCAGCACATCGACGAGGTCGAGCTGCTGTGCCAGAAGCGCGCCCTGGAGGCCTTCCACGTCGACTCGGAGAAGTGGGGCGTCAACGTCCAGTGCCTCAGCGGCTCGCCTGCCAACCTGCAGGTGTACCAGGCCATCATGCCCGTCCACGGCCGCCTCATGGGCCTCGACCTGCCCCACGGCGGTCACCTGAGCCACGGCTACCAGACCCCAGAAGAAGATCTCGGCTGTCTCGACCTACTTCGAGACCATGCCCTACCGTGTCGACCTCGAGACCGGCATCATCGACTACGACACCCTGGAGAAGAATGCCCAGCTGTTCCGCCCAAGGTTCTCGTTGCCGGTACCTCGGCCTACTGCCGCCTGATCGACTACCAGCGCATGCGCAAGATTGCCGACTCCGTCGGTGCCTACCTGGTTGTCGACATGGCCCACATCTCGGGTCTCATCGCTGCCGGCGTCATCCCGTCGCCCTTTGAGTACGCTGACATTGTCACGACCACCACCCACAAGTCGCTCCGTGGTCCCGCGGTGCCATGATCTTCTTCCGCAAGGGTGTCCGGTCCACGGACGCCAAGGGCAAGCAGACCCTTTACGACCTGGAAGAACGCCATCAACTTTTCCGTTTTCCCCGGCCACCAAGGTGGCCCCCACAACCACACCATTACGGCCCTGACTGTTGCCCTGAAGCAGGCTGCTTCACCCGACTTCAAGGCCTACCAGCAGCAGGTCGTTGACAACGCCAAGGCCCTCGAGGTCACCTTCAAGAAGCTCGGCCACAAGCTGGTGTCGGACGGCACCGACTCGCACATGGTCCTGCTCGACCTGCGCCAGTTCTCTCTGGACGGTGCCCGTGTCGAGGCCGTCCTTGAGCAAATCAACATTGCCTGCAACAAGAACAGCATTCCCGGCGACAAGAGCGCCCTGACGCCCTGCGGTATCCGTATCGGCACCCCGGCCATGACCAGCCGTGGCTTCGGCACCGCCGACTTTGAGCGCGTTGCCAGCTACATTGACCAGGCCGTCAAGATCTGCAAGGAGGTCCAGGCTGAGCTGCCCAAGGAGGCCAACAAGCTCAAGGACTTCAAGGCCAAGGTTGCCGGCGGCGACGTTGCCAAGATCAACGCCCTCAAGGCCGAGATTGCCGCCTGGTCGAGCGGCTTCCCCCTGCCCGTTGAGGGCTGGCGTGTCGATGCTGGCATCTAAGCGGTTTTTTTTAAACAAAAACAAACTTATGCTCAAAGCTGCCAGCTTGGTGAGGGAGGAGGGAACGACGAAAGAGGAGGAGTAGGATATATCCGAGGCTTTTTTTTTTAGAAAGCCTCTTCAACACAGCGAAGGTTTTATGTTTTATTTTGTTTTCATATTCATCAGGAGAGCTGCATCAGGGAAGCTTCAACAAATCAGGGAATTAAAAAAGGGATAACGGGATGGATCTACACATTGTTTTTATATTTTCATGACTTTCAACAGCGACGAAAGTTGACTCACCTTCCTTTTCCCCCTTTCTACTTTCAACAAAGTAATGGGACAGGGTGCCCAAAGGGCGGGAAGGATCACGGTATCTGCATGAGGTGTTCATTATGGGCTATTTACATTACATCTACTCCATTATAGGACGACAATTTTTAAGAGAAAAAAAGTCCATGCCAGCAACCTCATGTTGCATCCTTGTCCACGTTTGTTAGTATTAAGCTGCCGGACGTGGTTTTGTGCGCAATAACAGGAAATGCGACACGTATTTTGAGCTCAGTTGATATATCATCACTGCGAGCAGCGGGGATGTGGACCAGCGAGCACGGACACGAAGACAGCAGAGACAAAAACAAAAGTGATAGTATGCAGGAGCTGCCCAACTTGGTAGATGTCCAGATTTTATTGCACGGGAATCTTGTACATGTACATGATGGACAGCGTTTGGTTTCCGCGTACGGAGTATATATACAAGTATAAATACACAGAGAGGAACCTAGCGTGCCGAGAGCGCCCAAGCTGCAGAGCTGCGCTGGTAGCCTCCGATAGGTCGCCGTGGAAGGAGCGATTGGCTAGCCACGGGCAAGGAGACACATAAAAAGAGGGAAGGAACGGTTGGCACGGCGCGACGTTGGTGCCGCAGCCGTGTGTCGGCTTTGCATCGGCAGAGAAAGACAAAAGGCGAGAACGAACGGTCATACACGTCCATATCGTGGATGGCAGCCGCGACCAGACACCGTCTCATGTACTTGTATAGCGTAGTCTCGTTCGTTCTTGCTTTGTTTCGTTTTCATGGACAAGGAAAGAGCGGTCCAGGCAGGTGGGGCTGGTGGAGCCCCATTTGCCGGTGTGATTCACGCAAAGTGGAAGTCGGATGTTCGCTACTCAATAGAGGTTGGTCGCTCTTTCCTCGTAAGTACTGATATTGCACGTTCTCGAGAGAAGAAACAAAAGTCAACAGAACGAGAAAGAGCGGAGGTGTCTTGCGAGACAAGCTCAGGGCCGCCCCTCCCCAAAATGGACAGAAGAGGCGCACGGCCGGTAGAAGCTCAAAGTACACCGAACAGTGCCCAAATCTACACTCAAAATGAGTACAGGATGTATTTGCACACCTGCGTCGACGTCCAAAAGGCTGCACACGCAAGGGGCTGACAGGCGCTGCCGTTGCAACTGGAACCCAACCTGGGTAGACAACGCAGACTGTAGGGTATGCGGCTGGCCTGGACCGCGAGGCAAAGCCCATGGCCATGTTTGTGTGTGGACAGCGTCCCTTTAAAGTGGTTTTACTGTCTCCACTTTTCGTGTTGGAGATGGAGGAGCGGTGGGCACTGTGAAAGAGGGATCCACCTAGGCGCATATGACTGTTTGGACAGGACGAGGTACGTGAATGCATCTTGCTTGACAGGGAAGGAAGGAGCTGTGCCCTCTGCGGATAGGCAGGAGCAGGCAGACAGGAAACAGTAAGAGCGACGCGCGAGGGTGGCCTCACCGTACAAAAATATCTCCACGAGCCCAAAATATCTCACATCTTTCCTCCTTGCTTCGTTTCTCTCCTGTTCCGTCACGTTTCTTTGTGCATCTCGCCAACGCCCGCCCAAGACCACTCGTGCTCCTCCAACCTGTGACGATACTAGCTCCTCCGCCTCCCGGCTGCAGCCAACTTGTGCCCAGCATCCCTGCGATAAAAGCCTTGTCGGGAAGTCGTGCAGTTTTACCGGTTTCGCTTGTTCTGGCCTGGCCAGTGCTCGTTGCTTCTCTGGCAGCCCCATTTGCCGCTCCTTGTGTTTCTCGACCCTGCTTTTCCGGTTCTTCTCCTTTTCCTCCTTCTCCTCCTGCTCCGTTACATCTCCTCTTTTTTTGCATTCTTGCTTTTTGTCTGCTTTCCTTTCTCTCTATTTTGGCGGACTGCATTTGCTTTCGACGCCGTCGCTCTTCCTCGCCGTTCAAAGGCACCCGTTCTCGCCTCTTTGACGTACTCCTCCTTCCTCGGCCTAGCCTTCTCCGTCCGCGCTCGCTCGCCTTATCTCGGCCCTGGGAACCTGATCTGCGGGCTTGCTATCTGCACACTTTAGACGACCGGTGTCGCCACCCCGTTCAAATACCCTTTTTCGGTTTCTCTTTGCGCAGAAAGCCGTTCTTTTCTTTGTTTCCTGGCTCTGTTTCCTGGGCGCTTGCGGCCTCTTTTGGTGTCTTTGGTGTTTGCACACGGTCATTTACACAACAAAAACCCGCTATTCCGACCGGCCCGATTTAACCAACCTAGAGTCGACTCGTTGCTCTTCCTGTGACGTGCTCGACGTGCTAAATAGCTGCATTTAATCGTTCGCCTCCCAAACCTTATCGCACACGACAACCCCTCTCGGCTGCTCTCGACGTTTTAAATATCTCAACAACTACGCCGTATACTGTCGCAATTTCCGCTCCTTTTTCCTCTCGTTTTCAAGGGCCCGGCGTTCCTCCTTCTCTTGGCAGCAATGTCATCCTCGATCACCATTCCCACTGCCTCTTCGTTGGGCACGGCGCGCACTGACAACAAGCCCCACCACCGTCACCACTTGCGTTCGATGGACGCGACGATGGGCTCGCCCGGCACCCCATCATCGTCGGCCATGACGCCCTCGTCGTCGTCTGCCTCGTCCTCGGCGGCCTCGCCCGCATCTTCGTCCATGTACTCCGCTACACCGTCCCGCATTCCCAAGTCGAAGAAGGGGAAGAACGTTGTTTCACAGTCCGCACCGGCCCCGCCCACTGTCATGGAGCAGAGGATGCAGGGCCACAATCGGCGTCCAAGCCTCCTCGGTGTGTTTCTTGTCTGGCAAAAGATGCGGTCTGTTTGTGTGGTACAGAACAAAGACTAACTCTCTCCAGGTTCCGCAATTGCCCAGCAAGAAGCACACGTCATCAACATTGGCGACCCCGACGGGCCCCCTCGCCTGGTAAGTTCACACGGACGGGATGGAGGATGCTGTTCACGGTTTGACTTGCATACTGACTAACATTGACAGATCTCTTACTTGGCATCTAGCCAGGGCTTTGTGTGGAATCCTGGTAAGTTGGCCTTTTCACTCACTCTACCCGCGGCTGCCCCAAATCATTCATGTGCTAATTACCCGCGGTGTACAGAGATTTTCATCCCATCCTACGTGGACTACGACTACACACCCCTTGAGAACCGTCGCGAGCCGATCCACGAGATCTTCCTGAGCGACGAGGAGATCGAGCAAATGTTCCCGAAATAAACACGGTGCGCTCCGATTGCGCTCCCAACCGACACCCTCACGCTCCCCATCATTTTACGCTACCTACGATTACACATATTTATACCACACGGCGAAGCGTTGCTTTTGCTTCCGACACTTGTTTTTTGTCGACACATTTTCTTCTTGACTCTTTTATACCACCAAGCCTGGCGACGAGCGCTTTCATTGATTACCGCGATATCAAGCCGGATTTTCTTTTCGCAGAGCCATTCGAGAAAGGGATAGACCATGTCTGACCACTGAGGGGAGGGGAGCTGCTCACTGACCAACACAATCATAGCGAGCCTTGTATCTCCCCCGCCTCCCCCTCGACATGGTCACGGTACACACTCCATCAGTTCGGTCTCGATTGGTTGGTGTATCTTTTTTCTCTTTTTCACATCCTCCCTTTTACTTTTTTGGTGGCGTCTTAGTTTATTTCCTTGTTTTTCATTTTAACCCATCTTGTTCCTGTACAAATCTCACATCAGCCTGTATCTACTTTTTGACCTTTGGATTTCAAGGTCAATATCTTTCTTTTGTTTTATTTTTATCTCCCGTTTGCATCTACGTATGGGTTTCTTTGGGCACAGTATTAATGGACGGGCAAAGGACGGGATCCGGTCTGAGGATATTGGCGGGGCATTTTGGAGCACACGGAACTGGAGTTTCTATGTCTGTCTTTGCGGTTGATTTTTTTCGTCAATGGTTTTTCCCTTTGCTCTCTTTGTCTTCTGTCTTCTCTCCTCTATGGGTTTTAGCGTCTTCGAGTCATAAATATAGTGCTCGCAGCTCGAAATCTACATATATTACCAACCAGCTCATCGTCCAGTGAGTCTCGAGCCAAGCAGCTCTGTACGGTCACCTTGTAGAAGTTGTTTGACACAAGGTTTCAGAACAATTATTATACTAAAGACGTCATTTCAATAAGGTATATTATATAGATGATAAAGCAAACAGGTATAGTAACAGTAGTCTAAGGTGCACCGTGCACCAGGTCCTTCAACGCCCTCCACGTTCATCTCTCCAGATAGATCACCAGATCTCTCCTCATTCCGACGCCCTTCTGTCCTTCAATCATGGTCTGCTTTCTGCATCTTAGACAGCTCCGGCCTCGGGATCTTCCTTGCTGTCCGGCTGGCGGATGGGGCTGACATCAGACTGGCTGTGGTGCGGCATGTGCTGGCCGTTGTTGTTGTTGTTGGTAGTGGTGGTGATAGCGGTGATGTCGGCATTCTGGCCGTTCTCCGGCTGGTCCAGAACGCGGTCTTCTTGTCGCGGCCCCCGACGAGGCCGGCAATGTCAAAGGGGTCCAGCAGGGTCATGATAAAGTTGCGGTCCTCCTTGTAGCCGGGACCCGTAATCTCGGTGACGCCGTCCTTGGCCAGGTACGTCTTGGTCGACTGAGGCAGGAACCGGCGCGGGTGGCGGATGTTGATGAGCCACGTGTTGCACAGCATGAGCGTGGCCTCAAAGACATAGAAGAACCACTCGTAGCGCAGGACCGGGCTAAACGTGCTGGGGTCGACGCCCTCGACAAAGTGCAGCTGGTCCACGCTGAAATACTCGACTACGCGGTAGATGGTGCGGCTCATCAGCAGGGCCTCGCTGCAGTAGAGCGTCGTGAGGGCGTTTGTGAGGTTGGCATTGTGGATGCCGGCGCGCAGGGTGCGGCGGTGGAACACAACGGCCAGCAGCAAGAAGAGCGCCACAACGACGAGCTGCAGCACGAGCGAGGCCTTCATGAGCGCGTGGCCGAGGTCCTGCTTGGTCTGCGGCAGGTTCGTGTTGGCGCTGTAGGCGGCGCCGTTGGCGTTGAGGGCCTCGACGACAGTGGAAATGGCCGTGAACGTGGTGAGGACGCGGCCGGGGTGGATGGGCGACAGGCTGGGCACATAGTAGAGGATGCGGCCGAGGACGACGTAGTTGGCGAGCTCAAAGATGGGCGGCGCCGCGTAGACGAGCACGACGGTCGCAATGTAGACGCCGACATTGTCGTAGTGGAACGCGCCCACCTCGCGCGCAATGTAGCCGGCAGTGAAGATGGCGTTGGAAAAGACATAGAGGCCGGTCAGGCGCCAGCTCTTGTAGTGGACGCACTGGCAGACGTGCAGCAGACACGAGGCCAGGAAGAAGACGGCGAAGAAGACGGGCGCGCCCTTGTTGGGGGCATAGATGTAGATGCTGCCGTCGACTAGGGGAGGGTGTTAGTGGCGGTGGTGACGAGAGGAAGCTCTGAATAAAGCTGTATAAGAGATGCCTACCATATTTTCCGTCCTCCATGATGATGGCTGTTTGTGGGCAATAATATATTCCGTGGTGATGAAAATGGAGTGCACAAAAGAGCAAGGACAAAAGAGAACTGAACCCCTGAGAAAGAAGTGCGTGGTGCAGCTGACAATAACCGGGCGTTTGTGAGGCGCTGGATATGTTTATAGTCGTGTAAGTTGCGTTTGGTCTTCAGGGCATCGTATGCTTCGTCGTTTTCTGATGTAAAGAAAGAACAACTCTGAAGGATGCCCCTCGATATATATATTTCTGTGAATGCACATTTTGCATATCATGGGAGACCCCAGGAACAGGCCGACACACCGTCGGGGGCAATGCCACTTGCAACGTAAAAGTCCAGTTTGGGTCTTGAGATTGACGTCGTCTGGAGCACAGCCAAAACATGCAATGGGATGGGATCCACCAGACGGGCACCGCTTCTCGCTTCTCGTCGTATCTCGTATGAGTGATCGACCGCGCTAAGCCGAAAGGGTCCAAACGCTGCGCTCTGAGGCTCAGTTGCCCGCGCTCGTCCCCAGGCTTTGTGGCAGACGGCAATGAAAGAGAACGGCAGCCCCACAATTTGCCGGTTTGGGTTTGTTGTCGCGCTCTGTGCTGGTTGACAATTGTAGCCCAGTGCTGAGCCTGCCTCGTCCCGACATCAGGGCACAGCAATATGGCGGCAGTGCAGGGCAAAGCATCTTCCATCTTTCATCTTCCATCTTGGGACATATGGGACGCACCTGCACGGTGCTTTGCCCGGCGCGAACGATCCACGCCGGTAGGCAGTTTTTTTTTTCTTTTTCTTCTTTTTTCTTACATTTTTTGGTCTGGTTTTAGTTCTTATTCCTATGCATAATAGAGATAGACGTGCTATTGCCATCCCTTCTCTCGATATTGCTGCCTGAAACCTCGTCAGACGGCGCAAGAATACACCGTCCTAATCTGCAGAAAGACACTTCCAACACAGCATAACGTCAGAATGCACAAACAAATAATCGTATTTCGCTTTGCACGGGTGGAGTCCCTCTCGTTATGTCCAACACAAGCATCTCTAAGCAACTCCTAGCACATAATGCGGGCCAGGCACCCGTGATTTTGTAAAGCTTAGGAACTCGAGCTTTGCGAGCCGATTGTGGTAGCCCCGTACTTCTTTTTTCTCGTTTCTCGGTTTGTCTTGGTGGTGTGGCTGTCCTTGCATCTTTCTTTTTCTATCACCAGCTGTTTGTCCAACAAGGGCAACATGACGTCAAAAGACCAAGCCCATTGCCTTTATATGTTCCTAAACGGAAATGACGTTCACTAACATCTCCTTGAAATCTGACCTCAGTATGCCAAGTGCGAGTATGTATTTCAAGCACCAGTATTAAGAGGCTGGGTTTCTACAGGTCTGTGGCTGTGTTCTTTACGTCGTCTTTGGTGACCAAGAGATCTACGTTATGGTTCATAATGATGCGGACTTGACAAACTTGAGAGCCAGAAAATAAATCTACAACGCAGCCGGACATAGGCAGAGATCAATTATGCACCTAACATCAGGAAACTTTTCTTCTTTTTCAGCAAGTTGATAAACGTGATCGAATACTCGTCGAACACACTGAAAAAACATTGATTCACTGAGAAATCAAGGCTGTGTATTGCACTTTTAACACAAGGCTCTACAAGACGCCCGAGCCTTTCAGAAGTGCATCGTAGATCACAGCTCTGTCAATGTCTTTGTCTGTGTACCTTCATATAGGCTGTATATTTCTGCACCCTGTATTGTCACCCGTTGCCGAGATCTTACAGATACACCGTGAGCACATATATGTCCACATTAAGATTTGCTACAGTAATACAAACGACTCCCCCTTCTCTATCATGACGTGTCAATGCCGTATACATAATCAACGATATACACAAAAAATAATCACAGTGGTGGTAAAATATATGGCAAGTCACCAGATAAAACGTCAAATAAAACCGTACAAAACAGGGCTCTCTCCAAGACGCAACTAGTAACAGTGTATGCCTCTTGGTACGAATAGCGATATAACATTTGAACACTCGCATCATCAAGTTTTCATGTGACGTTCAGTCCAGTGCTGTATTAGTTGTTTTTGTTATATGTATTGCTCGACACCAGCTGCTTCATTTATATATCGTATCATTTTTTTAAAAAAAATTATCTTTAATTTACCTCATTTTAATTTAATTTAATTTATGTTATGTTTCATTCTCGTCCTAGCTTCTTATCTTCACTTCTAGATGAATGAAACACACTGCTAACTTATAGATGAATGTGTATAGCTCACTCTACGAAGGGTTCAAACATTTTTCAAAAAAAATCTTTAATATTACCCCCACTATCACTCCTCACGGTGGCCCAAGAAAACAAGTATTTGAATTGTGGCCTTTGACAGTCTCTGTTTCCATGTGTCTTGTTCTATCAACCCTGGATAGAAAATCAATTTCACCTAAGAAGTAACGAACGCTGTAAATTGTCGGCGGCCAAATAGACAGAATAAGAAAACAAAGAAAACATCAACAGAGATAAGCGCCTGTGGCAATAAACATGGCGTACGCTTGTCCATTCCTGAGAGAAAGCCCACGAGAACAGTGTCAGATTAGGGAGCACGCCACCCAAGCAACCAACACCGAATCTGGAGACACATGCTTGAATTTACATGTTCCTCTCTTTTGCCCCTATTTATGTACGCATGCAAGGATTGTTATTGCCCAATAGAAAGCACAGAGGGTACTGCAGACAGGCCGTCTGCAGGTCCCGAAGATATGGTAGCTGGGTTATTTTTTCCTTCCTTCTTTTCCCTTGCCAATTCACACATGTATTCCTTTCTTCTGCTGCCTACCTCCCCGCTTTTCCCCTAGCTCGTTTGTTCATTTGCCTCTCGCACGTGGCAGACACTGATATGGGGAAGGGAAAAACAAGACTCGGCCGCGCTTACCGCCGGCAAGCGTTTCCCTTTTGGTGACAATGTCGTGGCATGGATGCATGTTCTTTCCCTTTGCCGTTTGGCTAGTGTGCAGCTGGGAATTCAACATCAATGTTACTAGTCTTGTAGTCTTGTATGCATCTTTTTTGGTTTGTATACACATCTTGTTGTCTCTACCCCATTTGGCATTCGGACCGACATTTGTTTACGGCAAGGACGCCAGTTATTTCTTCGTCAGACGATTAAACCCCTTAAAAATACCTACTGTAGAGCAAAGTATTTTTTGATGGTCATCTGCTATTTATTTTATGTTAACGATGGCATCATACGCGCTTGTGACTGACAAGGTAATAGGTGTTCAAGGATGGCTTCGATCCAGCCAAGGAAGACTAGGATGGTTGAGAGAAAGAAAACCAAATAGGAAGGCCGGGGAACAAGAGAGGAGCTGGGGGATAGGAGAGATCGAAAGGGGGCAAATATATCTGTAACTGATAGAATTGGGAAATCAATATTTCGTGTGAAATCGACAAAGTGTATTTAGATCTCGTGACCCACTCACATCCAGCGCTGTTGTGGGCAAAAGGGGCAAGGGATGGCAAGCCAGAAAAGCGAAAGCAAGGAAGATGAAAAGACAAAAGAAAAAAAAGAAACAAAAAAGAAACAGAAAAAGAGAAAACAGGAAAATACAAAATGCCGTCCAGCAGGGAAGGGGATGGGGGCTCGGTCAAAGAAGGAAAGGAAAGGCTGGGCTGCTTGCATTTTGGCTGAGACAAACGAGGGATAAAGAATGAGGCGAATGCAGCATCTGCAAGTAAGTACTTTTGTGGGTGACTGAGCTCATGATTTGAGTTTTCCCTTCTGCCTATCTTCCTCTTTCAGTCTTTTTAGCCTCCTTTTCGCTTCAAATGTTCACTCAGCTGCATGGCAGCACCGGGGATCTCCATTCGGTGGGCTTTCTGAGAAAAAAAATCGAATGTTGATGATGCAGATCCTTGTCTGACAAAAAAGAAAAATAACAAAAACATAACCAAAAACAACAAAAGAACCATGTTCACTGCCATGTGCCGGCCACATGGCACGTCAAAGTGTGTGTTGACGCAGGCCGTGGAGGGTGGGGGCTTCTTGTCCAAGACAGATGAGTGTCTGGACTCTTTACTACTGCAAGTCAGGATGAAGAACGTGAGCAAGAGGACAAAATACACAAACCAAAACGAGCCAGCGGGAGGCGACTCCGTGGCATACAATGCCCTGTTGGAAACAAGCAGTCCGAGAAGAGAGAGAGGCACTTCGGCGCCTCTGCGTCCTCCGGAAGGCAGGCGAGAAACCTTGTCACTCGGCCTTTGAAAGTGCCTTCAGCTTGAGGTATGCCAGAGGCTTGTCGGGATGGGGCCAATGGGCAGAGGGCCGTGGTCTAGACCTGGACAGACCTTTCTGGGCCCTCTGCAGGCAAGGAGGCCACCGCCTCGAAGCTATATCTATACAAATAAGGTTACCTCTCCCGCTCCAAAAAAAAAGAATGGGGAAGATATGTCCACAAGACAATCGAGAGAGGAAGCGCAGAAATGCTTGACAGACAAAAGAGGAACGGACGGGGGCAACCGGCCAAGGAGGATGGTTGCTAGCTTCCCCTCGCTACCCTTGTTCTATCCTTTTTATCGTGCTATCCTCCGCAGCTGTTTCTTCGTTTTCTTAGGCTTTCCGGGAGCTTGGGTCGAGGGGAGGACGTTCACGATGGCGTTTTTTTCGGGAGGTCGTATGCCGGGCGGTCGAGGTCTAGACCAGTCTATGGACCCACCTCCGCGACAGGGCATTCCCTCCCAGCGGCTGAAAAGAAGAATTGGTGATTGGAAAGAGTGCGACCCCTTCCTCCGGCCCTGGCGTTGAACGGCGTGGCTGTTGTGCACATTTGTGGGCAGCATCTCAGGGTTTAATACCTCGCCAATCACATCGCTGTCTTTGTGCAGGCGTGTTTTATGAACAGGCGTGGGTATTGTGATGCCTTTGATGCCCTTTTTTGAGTTGCTGGCATTGGAGAGGTGGCTGTCTGTTGACAATTAGTGCAGGGAGGGAGGAGGACGCCAGAGAAGAGCTGGAAAAGTCTGTGTACGGAACACAAGCATTTTTGCACAGACTTTGCTCGATATACCGTCTGCTGACGGGCGCGGACGGGCTGTGTCCCAGGTCAGACGTTTGGAAGCTGTTGTTGTGGAGGAACTGAATTGATATGGTGCCTTTTGTCGTTCGGAAAAGACAAACCGGGCGATGTTTGGGTCTGGAGATAGCCGCAGCTTACTTGCAATCCGTCTCATGCTCTGTATCTCCCAAATGTTGGCCAGCTCAAAGTTTGATTTATCGTGGCTGTGTGAAAGAAACTGAACTGGCCCTCCTTTTCGTCCTCTTCTTCCTTTTCTCTCTTAACAGAATTTCTCTGCACATCGCGCTCTGTCAATACGAGGTACTTTGTACTGCCCCTCTTCGTTTTCTTCATCTATTGGCCACTCGACACAGTTGTCAAGATCAGCGCATGGGATCTCGACATGAACGGGTTTCCGCTTGAGGGTTGCTGTCTCACTGCTGGTATCCAGGTCTTGGCATTTCTCTACTCTTTTCATAAAGCGCGCTGGACTGGCAGGGGTGTCGGGTGTTCGGCAGAGGCGGCCTCACAGCGCCAGAAACAAGGGTGTGGTTTCTGGCCCCCCCTTCTTGCGAGGTGTCTGCGTGCCTACGTCGTGTTTTTGGGCGGCAGGGTTAGGTATGGTAAGATGTCTTCAGCATGTTATCTTCTCCCAAGGTCGTACTGAGCACTTCGTAGCCGTCCTTTGGTGCTCGTATTCCCTTTTCGAGATGTGGCAGTCTTTTTTCCGAGACAAGAAGACGTCTGCACAAGCCATGAAGAAAGCAAGGGACCATTTTGGCCGGTGGCAACGCCGGCTGAAAAGAAAACAAAAAGGAGAGGGAAAGACAGAGAGGGAAAGGCGTGAGTTACGGCAAACTGCGTTCAACAACTCACAGGCGACAACGAAAGTTGAAAAAATGTGCACCCAGTTTTGGACATTCCCCGGTCCTTGCAAGACCCGAGTCATTCTCGTACATGTACCACGAGTGCACGCGAGGAAAATGTGTGCCGGTACGTCGCAACATGTGATACATCGTACATGTAGCACAACCATTTCTACTCCGTACACTTGTAGCCCGAGGGCCCCGGTGTGGCGTTTTGGCGTTGGATGGTGCCGTCTGCCGGGACCGCCCACGAGAAGAGACCTGCCGTATCGTTTGCTACCGGCACTCGGCAGCAACTCTGCAGACTGCCCTTTTGCACTTTGGCTCCCTCTTCCCCTTTTGGACAACCTTTTCTTTCTTCTTTTGCTCTTCTTCGTTCGTCGCCTCTCGCTTGCATGCGGACCGGGACCCCACGCATCGGCATCCATTTTCGTTTTTTTTTTTTTTTTTTTTTTTTTTTTTTTTTTTTTTTGTCGTTTTTGTCGCGTGCGCTGGCGCCCTTCCTCTGGCCCGGACACCTCCGCGGTCTCCTAACCCTTGGTGTTGCGTTTTCTGCTTTTCCTGCCACGGGTTAGCCGAGAGCGAAGAATGGAGACAACATGTTCTGGTGCCATGTCGCGTACACTTGTGCTCCTCCTGACAGGATGCTTCGAAGCTGGCTGCAGCCCGCCGCAAAACCCATGACGAACACGCATGCACAAGTCCGAGACTGGCTGTTCTAGAAGGGCTAGGTGGCGCATCGGAGGGTGGCCACGGCGGACGCTATTTCGGACGTGCATAGGAACGGCTCAGGAGGCAAATAGATACATATCGTACCTCGTGTTTCCCTTGAGTGTTGTTGTCCCTGAACCAACGGCCAGCTTGCGCAACGCAACGCCGACCACCACTGGCGCCTTTTTCTTTTTCTTTTTCTTCTACTTGACCTCGTTTCTCGTTGTTTGACAGTCGGATCGCTTGGTTGGCTCAGCAGTTAACCGATACTCCGTAGAAGCTAAAGCGTCAGACGCTCCATTCTCTGGTTTTGCTGGTCGCATAAGTGGAGCTCAGTTGTCTCCTATTCTCTGTTTTTTTTTTTTTTTTTTTTTTTCCGAGATGGGATTGACAGAAGGTGGGAAATTTCTTTCTAGGGACTGACGGATGGGTGGATTAAGCAGCGGAAGATTTGGAGACAGGTGTGAATGCGCCCCTTTCCGCCATTTCTCCCTCTCCTCTGTCGTCACGACCCTAAAAAGAGAAGGAACGATGCAGCACTTGCAAGCACTTGCAAGCACTGGCGGGCAGCGGTGCGAAGGCCCACACCACTTCCTTCTTGACTACGCCAAACCGTTCCAAGGTAGGATCGACATGGCCTTTTGCCAGATTCGCATCATCTTTGCAGGTCTTGCTCTCTTTGCTCGCTCGCTATCCACTTTTCCACTCACCCGTCCGAGCGCTAATTCCAACGAAAATTGGCTTCTTCGTTGACACGACGCGCTTTGAGGCAAGGGGGTTTTCTTTCTTCTGGATCAAGAAAGGTATTACATATACTTTGCACTTGTGAATTACTAGCCTAACTCCCTGGCTCCAAGGAAGGCGTTGCCCTTTCCTGTTTAAGACTTTGATGCGAGGCGAGAATAGGAAACAACGAACAACCGACCACCACTGCAAGGAGAGTGGAACGAAATACATACGTAGGAGTATCTTCCCGAAGAAAGAAAACAACGGCATAGCGTCGAGCCTCTTGCCCTGTTGGGCCTCGAGGCACACTGCGGGTTTTTTTCTTTCTCACCTAACCCTCCTTCCTTATTCTGGGTTTACTCCGCAATGCTGTGCACAATGCATCCATACGCACAGAATGCTCCTTCCTGGATAAAGTCCACTTTTGGCATGCCTGCCTCGTTACAGAAAAAGAAAAAGAAAAAGAAATCTACATGTACATGTACTTTCCCCAGCTGGTTCACACAATCTGCTACGCGTGAGAGTGAAATGCACTTGTATGTTTTGAAAAACAAGAAAAAAGCAAAATAACAGATTGCAAGGCATTACATTGTACTCTGTACTGTATGCCTTTTTGCATTGAGACGCTTGCATATTCTAATTGGGATGGAAGCTCAAAGAGCTTTTCCCTGAGTGTTAGATCGCCTGCCCTCCCCTCCGTCCTCCTTTCTGGGGAAGGGCAGGAGCCAACGATGCCTCCTTCCGCGGGAGATACTACCCCTTGCCTTTTCTCTCTCTGTTGCCCCAGTTTTGCTGTCTTGCTTCATTTCGTCTCTGCTCTCCATCCTTTGTTACTTTACCTCCCTGCATACTTGGGTCCCTCTGAACATTGCTGCCCCTTCCGCCCCATCCTCTTTTGCCGCCATCCATTGCTGCTACATTGCTTTACATGCCATACCTGCGTTGCAATATATTTGGTCTTTGCGGACTTGTCCCCCGCCCTTTGAACAAGCTTTCCAATAACAACAACGGAGCATCTCGGATTTCTACGACATATCTTACAACGTCCCCTCTGTTCAGCTCTCAGCCCAGGGCACGCCGGCTGTCTTCTTTTGCTCCCACACGTCGGCTTTGTTGCGCAATCCCCCTTTCTCCAAAGCACACTGTACTTGTGACTTTCTCTCCTCCTTTGGTTGCTCTCCTACGCGTCCCACATAACTCATCACTCGCAAGCTCCTTGTGAGATACCTTGGGGCCCCTCTCTTCTTTCTCTTCTGTTCCGCAATCCGCCCCTTTGGTGTTAATTAAAGTGGAGATCTGGGGTCCCGCCCAAGAAGAGCGAAAAGCAGGACCGCCCACGCTGCACAGGGCAGCCCGGCGGCGCGCTGACCAGCCTGTGGTTTTCACAGGCGTTGCCCATCGCCAGTGATCTGCTGCGAACCACGAGCCGCGGGCCACCGGCGCCGGGAAGAGCATCCGCCCTTGCGTGTGTGTGACAGCACCGAGTGCACTCGCCGGGAGAAAGAAGATATTTTGTCCCTCTTCTCGCGGTCACGACTATCACAGCTATCACGACAGAACTTGGCAGCTTCTTCGACTCTCTTTACTTGAGCTTGCTGGGAAAACTACGACGACAGCAACAACGACGACGACGACACGACGGCGACGGCACGACGGGATACCCGCCCTCGCTCCACGCTACGGACGCTGCGGGCGATGTTGATCTTTCAGAGATAGTGCAAGCCACGCTTTTAGGAGCTTCAACAAGGAGACAAGCCAAGACTTTGTCGGTTGCGCTATCGAAGGCGACTTTGCAACTTTTGCGACACGAGGAAATAAAGTGGACAGAACGGCCGGATTGCCACAATACCGAACGGCCAGCAAGGTGAGAGGCGTGCGCTACAGGGCCTGCACTGTTGCGAGCAAAAAGCCTGAAAAGCCAAGTTCCAGCCGCCGCCCATACTCAGGCCTGCTGTCCACTATCCTCGCCGCCAATTCTGACTCGCCGGCGCTTTCCTACCCCCCCTCTCCCAGTCTTTCTCTTTCTCCTCTTTCGCTTTCTTCAGACCCGCTTTCTCTTCTTCCACCTCTTCTCTCTTTATTTCCTGGATTTCTAGTCTACAGTCGTGTGGTGTATTCCACGACCATCTTCTTGCTCTTTGACTCTTTCGACTTCCTCTCTTTCGTTACCTTTGCCTATCTCTTTCCGCCGCCACCTGCATATCTGCACACGTCAACACCCTACCCGGCTTTGGCGCATACTGCATACATTGACTTGCACTGCAATTGCGCGCGCGCCCTTTCTTTTCTTTTTCTCCCGTGTATATAGACGAAGCGCATTCTTCTCTTCCCGCCTCGACTCTCAGCTACCGACGACTGCTCCTCCTCGAGTGCCACCCTTTTCTTTTACCGTACACTGTCCAACACGAGATCGAATCGCGAACTGTAACGTCGGCTTCTTTGTCCCCTCCCTCGACGACGACGACGCCATCATGCCGCCAGCACAAGCTGATAGCGACCTGGCCACCCAGGCGCGAACAACTCGAGCGACTTTGTATGCGCGCATCCCGTTCCGTTTCTCCTCTTCTGTCTCTACCTGCTTCACTTTTATTGCACTGCGGCCCCTTGTTTCTCGTTGAACAAACCGGGCGCGGGCGCCTTTGATAAGAAAGCTGCTGCAGCTAGCATATACAATCGTCGTTACAGTGCCATTGCTAACCAGCACTCTTTATCTTCATACAGGTTCGCAAGCTCTACAAGTACGATGAAACTCGCTTCCCACCCTTCTACTTACACCGTCGATTCCCTTCTCCGTCTCTCGGCAATGGCTTCGGTCGCGAATGCCTTTGCGACTGTCCTACATACCTTTCCTGATCTGGCCGGCCTCGCTAACCGCTCTTCGCTTACAGGATGCTTGAGGATCCCGCATACAACTCCGTTGTTCGCTGGGGTAATGACGGCGAGAGTTTTCGTCGTCCTAGAGGTTCGTCGATCCCCCTCTAATCCTCTTTCTGCCTCGTGACAATGTATTACAGGACCTCGTCTAACCTCTTCTCACCTCCTTGCAGAACGAAAAGTTCACGAAGACAATATTACCAAAGCATTTCAAGCACAGCAACTTTGCCAGTTTCGTCCGCCAGCTGAACAAATACGATTTCCACAAAGTCAGACACAATGAAGAGACTGGCCAGTCGGCCTACGGTCCGGGGTACGTTCTATCCGAACTTTGCGCGGGAGACTTTTTTCATTTTCAAAAGAAAAAAAATCAACCTGTGCTGGATTTACTGACATGCGTGCTCTCTCTTACAGTCTTGGGAGTTCAAGCACCCCGAGTTCCACCAGCACAAGAAGGACAACCTGGATAACATCCGGCGAAAGGCGCCTGTTACGAGAAAGATTACAGTCGCCGAAGAGCCCTTCCCGGCTACGCAGCAAATGGTCCTCCTGAACGATACGCTTGCCGCAACACAGCACCAGGTGCAGGCATTGCAGGAACAGTACACACAGATGGCCCAGGCGAACAAGGTGCTTGTCGACGAGCTGGTTAGCCTCCAGAAGATGGTCAAGGCCCAGCACCAGGTCCACACCGAGCTCATCAAACCACTTGAACAACATTGACGAGCAGCGCCGCCGCAATAGCCGCCACTCGGCACATTCAAACCACTCGGGCCATGTCACCGCAAACCAGTACCACCACGGCGCCGGCGCTGCCGGTCTCGGCATGCTGCCGACAGCGCCGACGAGCCTGCCGTTGAGCTGCGCCGTGCTCGGGAGATCCTGAACAACGCCGCCTCGGACCCAATTGCGGATCGCGAACTAGAGCGCCTCACAGCTTTGTTACAGTCCACTTGCTGGCACATCGCCGCCCGAGTCGGCTGGCTCGTCCTCTGCTGTTTTCCACGCGCCTGGATCGGCTGGTATGGCAATGGGTGTCGGTGACATCAACGATATGCGCCACCTCGTCTACCCCGTCGGCAGAATGCTGGCATTGATCCCTTCCATGCCGACCACATCAACAACATTCCGTACACCCGTCCTCTCAGCAACCCCAACGGCGCCGAAGTGCCTCAAATATCACCGCCGCCAAAGGAGGTCGCAGGCGCACTTTGGGCCATCAGAAGCCCAAGATCCTGCTCGTGGAGGACGATAAGGTGTGCGCCAGAATCGGTGCCAAGTTCCTGTCTCAAGTCGATTGTAGCGTGGACATTGCTGTACGTGCTCTCCCATTTTTTTCCTTTTCTTTTTCTTTTTCTTTCTTTTTCTTTTGACTTTTGTCGTGTGCACTTTCTATCGTTGAGCGGTTGGCTAACAACATGTGCAGAGAGATGGTTCTGAGGCTGTGGCCAAGGTCAACCAGGATCCGGAGCGGTACGACCTCATCTTTATGGACATCATCATGCCTGTATTTGATGGTGTGTCCGCTACTGCCTGCATCCGTATTGCCGCACCCCGTGTGCCGATTGTGGCCATGACGTCCAACATCCGCAGCGAAGACATTGCTACTTACTTCCACTGGGCATGAACATGTTTTGGCAAAGCCGTTCACTAAGGAGGGTTATGGTTCGGATCCTGAGAAAGCTGCTGCCATACATGCTCAAGAACCCTCAGCCCTTGGGTGCCGGTGACGATATGGGCGGCCAGCAAACGCGGGCGGACCGCAGTCGGGATATGTGAATGCTTCAAGCATGGGCGGTATGAGCGGGATACAGGGCGGCCTCTAACCTCGGCGGCGTCAAATTCGAAACCACTCGATCCAGTCTCCCGCAACGTCGTCTTCGTGGCACTCGCCAGGTCCTGGCCAACTCCAGCATGCCTCCCCGAACATGGATAGTGCAGGGTGGTACATGCAGGCGCCGTGAACGGCGTGGTGGTCCGCCTCGAGGCGGGTTTCAGGGTGGCCCGCCGCCAGGGATGTCCAACCAGGCCATGAGGCCCATGCAAGACAACATGCAAAACGACGACCGCCCTGAGAAGCGCCAGCGGCTGTACGGCCCTGGTGGACAGTACACATGATGCTCATCGGTCCTTTGAGCATCTTTGAGCATCTTGACGAATCCCCTTCTTTGCTCTGGGCATGCTGTTTCTTTTCTCTTTTTTCATTTGCCTTGCGACGCATTTTTCTTCAATTTTTTCGCCCTTTGGACGCCTTTCTTCCGTCTCTTTGGAAATTTCTACCCTTTTTCTCCCCCTTTGGGGCTTGCTCCCCTCAAACTCGGATCTATCGTCTCACGTCTATTGTCCATGATTTGACAATCCCGCCCACTTACCACAAATGATACCAGCGGAACCATAACCTAAAAAGGGAGGGAGGGCTTTTGGTCGGTTAGAGGTTTCTTTGGCCTCTTCTGTTTTATCGGGATGACGTATAATGGAGGTATATATATGTGTGTGTGTGTGTTGTATGTGCCCCCTGCCTCTTTGTCATAAAGACAAATGAGTGCTTTTCTGGATTCGGACACAACACAAGGCGTTTTCGGTTGGGTTCAAGGTATCCCATTGTATGCCATTTTCTGGATACTGTTTCGTCCTGGGTGCTTTCTTGTTGTTTTGTTCGCTTGTTGTCTTTGGATATTCATATGGTCGGATCGACCTTTCCCGCCACCAACAATGAATGGTATATTGTCTTGGAGACACCCATGTGCTGTCATCGTGCGGCAGGTGAAATGTAGCGAGGCATTGTGTCGGAAGTGAACGCTTGTCGGAAACCTTTTTCTGTCCAAGGTAATCTGTAAAGAGGGATGTGTCAGTTTGTAAAAAGAGTGCAAGTGCATCTGTCGACTCTGTTCTGTATGCTTCTGTCGTCTTCGGCTCAATGCTTAGCTGGGACGTGACCGCGTCTCGTCTTTTCGTCTTCGCCACGCTGCTCAAGCTCGTTAAGAGGCGACAAAGCAAGATGATTGACGAGGCCGCTGGACCAGGTGGCCTCTTTCGTTAGTTGAATGGAAGTATGGTCGAATGAGATGGGTTCCTTTGCTTATTAGGAAGCCCAAGTTGAAAAAAAGGAACAAGGGGAGAAGAAGAATATAAGACGAAGGGGAAAAGAGCGGTGTCTGAGAAAATATAAACAAGTGAGATAGGGAGCTCTTGAAAAAGTAATAATGTCTGCTGCAAGGTCCAGGCTGTATCCCATGACCGTACTCCGTACACAGCGACACATTCCCATCCCGCCTCCTTTGTATCTGGGCACGGCCTTGAAGGAGAGGGGTAATAAGCCGGACGAGAGAAAGAACCAGGCGAGGGCGGGTGACAATGCGAGCAAGGGCACATGAATATGCATGCAGGATTTGTGCGTTTCTTGGTGCTTGTTGAAGGTCATTTTTTGTTGTGCAAGGGAGAAGAGAAAACAAGAAGGAAGCAGAGGACGGGGCGCAGGATAAAAGAAAGAAAGAGTAAGTACGGAGTACATGTACGGAGCACAAAAAAAAGAAAGAAAATAGATATGCAGGCTGCTCAGGAAGGCTTGGTGCATGTTTTTCTTCGGGAGAGACGGGTAGCCGTTGGGTGGGGATTTTTTGACTTTCTGGGGGACCAGGGTCTAGAAGGGCACATCTAGAATAAGATGGACGTACCACGGTAAATAATAGACCAAATAAGAAGATCCAGACGATAGACAGTGCTTTTCTTTTGATGCAGCAGAAAAAGGCATTGGGCAACGGGAGGGCTTCCTCTCGTTTCATCCCGAGGTCTCGCTTTTGGAGCGGCCCAGTCCCCAAAGAGGCGCAAACAGGGCGTAAACAGGCCGGCCCAGGCGGTGGTCTGGACCGCTCCCACTGTTCCGCAGGGGGTCAAGTGGCATGACTTTTTGCCAATGCCAGGTACTACAATTTCCTTTTGAACGTGCTTCCTTTCCGTACTGGGGTTTGTTCTTTCAATGAAGCTAGTAGTCAAGACAGGAAATAAACTCGAATAAACACGAATAGACACGAATAGACACAAAATTGTACGGCTACTGCCACATGAGGCATCATTTTGTGTGGTTTGTTTTCTTCCATTTCACTTCAGAGGGCGTCCTTTTCTTCACTCCGTACTCTATAGAAGCTGCTTCTAGACTTTGCGACGGTGGAACGGCCCTGCCGATGCGGAGTACCAGTGGGCATGGACTGGTCTAGAATGCGGTTTGCAAGACGTGTCCAGCGCAACACAACATAAATGCAGGAGTTGAATAAAGGCCAGAGCGTTGGCCGGGCTGGACCTGGCGATGTAACGGCTGGCGGACACGACTCTCTTTATTGGCAACGAAAATAGCACCCGTCCTGAAATCGAGAGATTCTCGGCGTGCTCTGGCGGCTTTTGAATATATACAGGATATATACAGAGTATGGCTTGCCCTCATTATTGGTAAAAAGGGTCGCTGTAAACGTCTAGGTTGCCAAGGCCAGACGATAGCATCAAAGCGAACTGCTCCCACTCGGAACCGTCCATCATGTCCGCCGAGGTGGCATTGAATGGGATGGAAGCTGCTGCCGCAGGGTTGTCGATAAAACTGGTCGAGATGTTTGTAGATCCTGTGGCGGCGGCATCTGCAGCACCAGAGCCGTCGGCACTGGCGTTTGTCAAGGAGGGGATGTAGACTGTTCCGAGGCTTGCATTGTTTCCACTGGTCCCACTGATTCCATTGTTGTTGGTTCTTCGTTCATGGCTGCGGCATCCCTCTGTCTGCCGCAACGCCTCGATGCGCAGCTCGTCCAGAACCAAAAAATAGCGCTCCGAGAGCGAGCCCCTTTCGGCAAACCGGGAAATATGCGACTGGCACTGGATGGCGGCACCCAGATAGTCGCTGTACACGGCAGCAGGCGCACCCGCCCGCCCGCGCTGGATCACGTACACATAGAGCACAATGGTGGCACTAAAGGCAAAGTACGGCCGTGATCCAGAAGGCGGCCGTCAGCTGGCGGCTCTCGACCATCTCGCGAATGGTGTTGGTGATGCTCATGGCTGCGCTCAGGCACTTTTGCACCTTATCGTCGTCGTCGGCGGCGGCGGCGGCGGCAACGCCGCTACTATTGATGTTATTGTGATTGTTATTGTGGCTGCTGTTGTTCAGAACAAACGGTCGGTACGTCAGAATGACAGCGTGCCAGTACGTCAGGTTGAGGACGTTGCGCTGGCGCTGGAAGATTGGAATCAGGAGCGAGATGCTGAAGAGGTCCGCATCGAGAAAGCGTGCCAGATCGCTGCGCCAGCGGGCGAGGTCGTCGGCAATCTGAGCGGCCAGAACAGCCCGCTTGTCGGCTGAGACGGGCCGGATTGAATACAAACTGCGCAGCAAGCGGTTGATAATTCGAGCGAGTCTAGACGTTAGCAGAGGGGGGCTGGCAAATATACTAGATACACGGTCAGCAACATCGAGCGTCCTTACTTCATGTGGGCAATTGGCGCGAGCATGACGGAGAGGCCACTGTTGATGCTCATCGTCGAGGGAGCCATGTGTCCGGCCGTGATGGAGCTGTCATCCACACACGCCGGCAGCTCCGTGTCAATGTCATCGTCGTGAAACGTGGGTGGGCGGCCAAGCGACAGACTGAGGTACGCGTCCAGCGTGTACGCACACCAAAACGTGCGGCGGCGGCACTCGGACTCGATCAGCCCCAGCTGGTCAGCAGCCACCCCTCCGCCCCGCTGTGCTCCTCCAATATCGGGCCGCTTGTTGCGATGAAGGCCAATGGCCAGCGCCAGCCGCGTCACCGTGCCGAACTGGTTCCAGCAATGGTTGATGCGCGACCGCGTCAGCAGATAGTAGCACTGCAGCAATCGCGCCTGCACGCTCGTCAGAAGCACGGCGCCCTTTTCCTTGGCCAGCAGGTTCTCCGCCGCCAGGTAGTAGCGCACGCTCAGGTCTGACGGGCCGGGCTTGCCCTCATCCGGCATGTACGCCCACGCATGTGCAAAGATCATAAACAGCAGCGCTGCCTTGGCTGCCGCACCGCTGCCGCCGCCCAGGGCGCCAAGGCTGTCGTAAAACTCGGTGAACCACTTCTGCACGGTGGGGTAGTGGAGGAACCGGTACGTCGGCATGGCGTAGTCAAAGTAGTGGTCGAGCAGCCGCTGGGCGTCTTCGCGGGCAGCATCATGCAAAACGACGGGTCAAACTCCGAGGGCTGGTGCAACGGGGCGTCGCCAAAGGTGAAGATGCTGTCGGGGTGCGAGAACGACACGGCCTGGTGCAGGCGTTTCTGCAGGCGCAAGAGAAAGGACACGCCCGAAGCTGGCCCAATGTAATGGCCCTGGAGGTCTGTCTGAGCTCCGGCGAGGTTGGCCGCGAGGGCGACGGCGGCAGGGATGACTCCATCGACGAGCCCAGCGGCGGGTTGTGTGGAGCTGGTAGCGGCGGTGCTGCCACGGCCACCGCTGCCGAGACTGGAGGAGTAACGAGATGTACGTCCAGGTGCGGTTCGGGAGACGATGGTAGCCCGAAGGCCCATGCCTGCACCGGCCGCGCTGCCCTGTGCACCCCCAGGTACGGCGGCCGTGGCTCGACAGACGCTTGCTCTATATAGTCTGTGTGGCCAATCTGCTCGACTAAACGATCGATAGGGACCAGACTGTTGCTGTTGCCGCTCTCGGCCGAGACCACTGACGGCAGCCGGCCGCGGTTGTACGCCGACTCATAAGTGCACATGGCCCGCGCCTGCACACAGAAGCCACACGGCTGAATGCATTGCACTTGATCTTTCGCCTGAGCGTGTGTTAGCCTCGCCTCGCCTCGCCGGTCGTTGCAGCCATTGGCAGAAGGACAGGAGCAACAAACGTCTTGCATCGGTCGCAGGCTCGCGTCACCCGCGTGCGATTCCGATTCCGCCGCCGTCGGCGAGAGTCTGGAGGGCTGTCCAAATGTGACGGCCTCATTCACGGATTAAAATGCTGCGTGGGCATCTGTGGCGAAGCCGGCTTTCTTCGGGTTGTAGAGTATGATATGGGAATCACAGGCGATGTTCATACCCCGACTTCTTGGGGAAGCTGCGCCACGTGTAGTCTCACGTGACCGCAAGTGCCGATGAAGCGACCAGCAACGGACATATACAGCGGCAGCTGAAAGAGCTTCAGACCATGCACAATTTACATTCTAATTTTATAAAAGAATGCAGTCGCAACATTGCCATCTTGATCATTCCTTGCTGCTGTGAGTTCGCCCAACCTTTGATGTCGCGCATTGCCCAGTTTTGTTGTAAGTGATGCTGGAGTGCGTCAAGCTCAAATGACGCTAGTCCTCTTTCGGTGAATAGCGAACGACAATGCTCCAATGCGCCTTCCACACACAAAAAGCTGCCCCCACCTAAACTTTTTTGACTCACAAGTGTCGCGAAACCCCGAACGTCACTGCCAAACGAAGCAGGAACGACTGTGCAAAAGAAAAGTAAAAAAAGACACCACACCACAACCGCCACACTTTGTTGCATCCACAAACCACGCATTGCCTCCTTTCGCACACGCAAAAGCCCGCTCATGTCGCAGGCTAACAAAAAAGGGCGCGGGCCCGCGCGGCAAGAAAGCCGGCGGCAAAGGCCCCGCGGACGACAAGGGCGAAGAGGTGCTGCAGGCCGTCGTAAGTTTTGCATCTGGCAGTTTTGGCACCACGCGACTTGACGATGCGCCAACAATACAACTTTGGGACTTTGAGCACTGACTCCGGCTTGCGCCTGTTCCTCCAGATCCTCGCCGACTCTTCCAGGACCGCTTCAAGCCACTGACCATCGACCGGCCAAGAGTATGCCCGCACATTCCATTCCCCTGCTTTTATTTCCTCGATATATTTGTCCCATAAACGCTGACCTCCTCCTCCTCCTCCTGCAGTGCCTCCTTCCGCTTGCAAATACGCCCCTCATCGAATACACCCTCGAGTACCTCGCCATGAATGGCGTCCAGGAAGTCTACCTCTACTGCGGCGCTTTTGCCGACCAGGTCGAGGGCTACCTTGCCGCCTCGCCGCGCTGGTCCCCCACCAGCAAGACCAACCCTTTCCAGTCCCTCGACATTATCCGTGTCGCCCAGGCCTCGTCGCTCGGTGACTTTCTACGCGACCTCGACAAGCGCGGCATCATTGCCGGCGACTTTGTTCTCGTCCACGGCGACCTCGTCGCCAATGTACCGCTCGACCCCATCCTGGCCCGCCACCGCGCCCGTCGTGAGGCCAACCGCGATGCTGTCATGACACTGGTGCTGCGCGAGGCGGCGGCAGCGACCACCACACGCGCGCGCACGGCATCGAGCCCCTGTTTGTGCTCGAAGCCGACTCCGGCCGCTGTCTGCAGTACGACGAGATGACGCCGCTCGACCACCGCGCCGACCGCTTCCTCGACATTGACCCGGCCTTTCTCGAGAAGAATGCCGACATCACCATCCGCGCCGACCTGATCGACTGCAGCATCGACATTTGCACGCCCGACGTGCTCGCCCTGTGGACCGAGAGCTTCGACTGCGAGTTGCCCCGCAAGAACTTCTTGCACAACGTGCTCAAGGACTGGGAGCTCAACGGCAAGCTCATCTACACCGATATCGTCACCGACCAGCCATCGCCAGTACAGCCCCAGACGCAGCAGCCTTCCTCCTCCTCCTTTTCTTCTTCTTCTGCCGCTTCTTCTTCGCCAGCCAATGCCGTCGTCGGCAGCTACGCTGCGCGCGTCAACAGCCTGCAAATGTACGACGCCGTGAGCCGCGACATCCTCGGTCGCTGGACCTACCCCATGGTCCCCGACACGAATCTGCTTCCCGGCCATTCGTATGCCAGCGTTCGGCGCCGCACTGGCCGGGCGGTAGGTGCTGGTGTGGGCGTCTCCGCCGAACGCGGCGTCACAATCGATCCCTCTGCGACAGTATCACGAGCAGCTCTCGGCCTGCACTCGACCATTGGCGCCAGCACCGTCGTTTCGGGCAGCACCATCGGCCGTCGCTGCCGCATCGGCAACAACGTGCGCTTAGAAAACTGCTATCTGTGGGACGACGTTGTGGTTGGCGACAACACTGTCGTGACGCAGTCCATCCTGGCCAGCAACGTCTGCGTCGGGAGCAACTGCGTCGTGCCGGCTGGCTCGGTTCTCTCCTTTGGCGTGTCTGTCACGGACAAGGTCCAACTCACTGCTGCTGCAGGCAGTCCGGTCGTGCTGTCCGTGTCCACGCAGAACGGCAGCCATGTTGTCGATGACGCCGCCGTTGTCGTGCGGGCGGCAAGGGCGCGGCGTACCATCACTCTGCCGATAGTGATGACGAAGAAGATGACGACGACCAAGACAGCGATGCCATCAGCGCCGAGTCTTTGCAGCGGTCCTTGATCTACTCCACAGCCCACCTCAACCTCTCGACCTCTTCCATCTCCATCTTCGAATCCGATGGTGGCTTTGGCGACGATGACGATGACGACGACGGTGCCGTGTTTGACGACGATGATGAGGAGGGCGCCGGCGGCAAGAGCGGCTTCCTCAGTGCCAGCAATGCTGGTGGCGATCGCGGCTCACGATCACGGCTGCCGTCGTTTGCATCGCTCGATGGCTCGCACTTCTCCACGAGCGACGGGCTGGCCGGCCGCTTTGGTGCATCGGGCCCCGGGGGCGCTTCCGGCCTTATCGGTGCCGATGGTGTGAGCACCGTTAGCAGCAGCTTCCACACCGACGCCGTCAACGGTCTACTGGACGCGCTGCGGGACGACAGCAGCGGTGACTTTGAGTCGGCACGACTCGAGTTCATGGGCCTGCGTCTCTCCACGGACGCCTCGGACGGTGCCGTGCGCCGTGCGGTGGCTGCCTCGTTTGCGCGCCGTGCCTGTGAGCTTGCCGCCCCTGTGGGCACGCCCGGCGACCAGGGTCAGGGCCTCGACGCCTCCAAGGCCGCCGAGCGCGCCGTCAAGAGCAAGACCGGCGCAGCCAAGTTTGTGCGCGACGTGGGCGTGGGCAACGGCACGGCCGACGAGCAGGTCGAGTTTGTGCTGGCCCTGCAGCGGACGCTCGTGGGCATGCGCATCCGCGAAGAAAAGGAGAACGGCAAGGCCACCGAGGGTCTGGCTGCGCCGGGCACGCTGCTGGCGGCTCTGCTGCAGCAGCTGTACGACGGCGACGTCCTCGACGAGGAGGGCATCCTGGCATGGTGGGCCGACGGCCGCGCCGCCGAGGGCGGCAGCGGTGCCTCGGGCGACAGCAGCATGGCCGGTGCGCGGGAGCGTTGTCGTGTGCTGGTCGAGTGGCTCGAGACGGCCTCGGAGGACGACAGCGACGACGACGACGACGACGACGACGAGGGGAGTGACGAGGACAGCGACTGAGAGGATTGAGAAGAAAAGACCGTATATGACCACTAACGATGGGCACGAGAGGGAAACGGCGAAAAGGAGGAATGCAAAAAAGGAAGATACAAACATCTACGAGCAAGGCCATACTATAGAGTATTTGATATACTACAATGTCTAGACATATACGGGGAGGGGAGGAAAGAGCCAGCGGCCGTCAGGAAGCGGCAGGCACGACCAAGAAACTAAAAAGTCAATCTATAAAAAAAATACGAAATGAAATCTACTCAAACTAGGAAGGCGCGATGCAGCAAACTCGAAGCAGCTGTACGTCGCGATTATTAGTCACCAAAGAGACTGTCACATTTTTATTCTTTTACATCAGTTCCTCTCAGAGAGATTTGAAAAAAAGAGTACAGATTATTTTCCCAACGCCCTGCTTATGCAAAAAAAATTAAAGGAAGAAAAGAAAAGTGGAAGGGGGAAAGTCAGAGAAACACAAAAAGTCGAGACAAGACAAACAGAGGACAAAAAAGAAAAGAAAAAGAAGAACCAATATAAACCCAAGCAAAGACAAACTTGATACCTATCACCACCATTCCTGTCGCTTTCTTAGTTCCGCTTATTGCCGCTGCCGCTGTCGGCCCCCTCGGCCCCCCGCTGTGTTGAGAACGCACAGAACTTGTCCTTGATCGCCACCACCTCGTACGTGCCCTCCTGGCTGACGCGCACCGTCTTGGACATCTCGTACGAAATGTCGTGCCGCGTCTCCAGCACCTGGCTGCGCTGGCCCTTGCGCGCGTTGGTGCTGCGCGTGTACGTAAACTCGAACGGCGGCGTGCCGCCAAATTCAAACTTCATCTCGACAGTGCCGCCCTCGTGGATGTCGACGCGCGCCGTGCGGCCCTGCGACATGCGTACAGACGGCAGCGGGTGGATCGTGCGCGTCAGGTTGACGGCGGCACGGCACTCGGACGCCTTGTCGCTGATGCCCGTAATCGTAAACTCGCCCGGTGCCTCGGCAACACGGCGGAACGTGGTCGTCGCCGACGCGCCCTTGCGCGAGACGCCGCCAAACGTGTACCACACGTCAAACGGCGGCGTGCCCGACAGCGTGTAGCTGATGCGCTCGCCAACACAGTAGTCGGTGCGGGACTCGAGCGCGTAGATGGCCGGCGCCTCAAAGAGCTGCACCTGAACCGTGGAAGCGCCGCCCGACGACAGTGCCGACGAGGCAGACGACTCGCCGTTGCTGCCGCCAACTCCGCCACCGACAACGTCGTCTGTCTTTTGCTGGCAGCCGCGCGCGTCGCGGATCTTGCGGATGCGCCACCTGCTGCGTGCCCGGGCGCAGATACTGTCGCGGGATCTGCAGGCCGTAGTTGTGCGTCATGATGGACGGCACGCGGTACGTCTCGGACACGGCGCCGCTCTGGTGCTTGATCTCCATCTCCACATAGAACGGCGGCACGCCCGTCAGCACCATGGGGATGCGGTCCTCGTTGACCTCCTCCGTCATACAGTACTTGAACGACTGGCCGGCCTTGGCGAACGCGGCTGTCGGCTTCGCGTAGACAGTCTGCTGCATCACCAGCGACGAGGCGGCGGCAGCGTTCTTACCACTGGCCGGTTGCTGTTGTAGAGGCTGTCAGCCGGCGGCGCAAACTCATACCGGTACGTGCCCGCCTTGCTTGTGTCCATCTGGATCGAGGCACGGCCCAGCGCAGCGTCGAACTGCTTGTGGATGAGCGACGTCTGCGAGCCCTTGGCGGGCTTGTGGCGGACATTGTACTCGACGTGGTACGGCGGCGAGCCACGCAAGTCAATCTCGAAGCCGTCGACGTCGCCCTCGCACACGTCCTGTTTGACAAACAGGTTGCCCTGCTCCTGGATGGCCTCGGTCTGCACAAACGACAGCTTGGGCGCGGGAACCAGTCGACGTCAAACACCGAAGCCGTGTCGTCCACCAGGCCAGCGCACTGGTTGTCGGCAATGTCGACAATCTCGTACGTGCCGCGCTCCGTGACCTGGATGAAGTCGTTGCCCGAGTTAAGGGTGCGGGTGATCAGCTGGCCGGGGTTCTTGTGCGTGCCGTCCTCGTTCAGCGCAATGCCCAAGTTCCGGTTATGACACGCGCCAAGGGCCCTCACCAGTAAGACGGAGCGGTAGACGCACCGACGCATCCTCGACGACAAAGACGCGGCGCTTGTTCTCTAGGAGGCCAAATGTAGCACGCGGCCGCTGGCGCCGCACAGCAATCTTGAGCTCGCCACCGGTGCCCTGAAGGAACGTGCGGCACCCGCTACGGTCGTGCACGCTCGTGAGGGCCAGAGTGTACTCGCCGCCCTGGACAAAGCGCGGGCGTCTCAATGCGATAGCGGTACTTGTCAATGTTCTCCTCCTTAAACGACCGGCGCTTGCCCTCGTGCAGCAGCACGTACTCGAGCGTGAAAGGCGCCTCGCCAGACAGCGCAATGTCCACGCCGACCGAGTCTTGCAAGCAGGCGTTGGCCTTGCCCGTGGGGTGGTCGATGGAGGCGCGGGCGGCGGGCTTGACGTTCTGCTCGAGCGTCATCTCCGAGCCGGACAGCGGCTGGGCCTTGTAGACGGCGTCATCAATGGACCGGAAAATGTACTTGTGGTTGCCGGCGACACGGGGGACCAAGCTCGAGCTGGTAGCGCATGCCAGACACCTGCACTTTTCGTGGCGCACAGCGCCATTGGAGCTGACATCGTAGCGGACAACAAAGGCGGCGTGCCAACGAGATCGAGATCCACACGCAGGCCAATCGAGTTGCCGCCGCAGCTGTCGGGGATGCCCTCGGACCGCAGCGCCAGCTTGGGCTCGAGCGGGTTGAGCAGCAGGCAGGACGCAGGCTCCTGCACCTCGCCCTCGCACGAGCCAGACGACACGGACTTGAGCGTGTAGAGACCAGGCGTAGAAATAGTGGGCATCTCGTCGGCGTGGCGCGCATGGAACGTCTCTGTAGTCACGACGTCGCCGTGGTCGCCGCTCTTGGTGAGCGTGTCGATAGGCGAGAACTGCCACGTCAGCGTGTGCGCGTTCCATCCTCGGGACGCCGCACGCCCGGAATCTCGTAGCGGACGGGGAAGGCCGTCGACTTGCCACGGGCAACCTTGAGCGGCTGGCGCAGATCGCAGCCCTGGAGCCGGATGCGCGGGCGCTCGCGGACCTGGAAGCTCTGGACAAGGTGCTTCTGCGGGCGCGGGCGCACCTCGTGGTCCTCGACGGGCTCGTTGTACTTGGCCACGTTGCCAAAGGCATCGTGCACCTCGTCGATGGAGTAGCGCCACTCGCCGCCCACGTGCATGGTCTCGTTGAGGCCGACAGAGACGCGACGAGAACGAGCCCACGAGATGTCAGCATCGCCCTCCGTCGGGAATGCGGCCACAACAGAGTCCGAGTCCAGTGGCTCTTGGGAGGTGGAAGATGCCAAGCCAGGCGAGCGCGAGGGTACAGTGCCCAGCAGAGGGGACGAGAAGCCTTCGGGCTGGAGGCTCTGGAAGTGGAAGCTGTGGTCCTTGCCGTTGATGGTGCGGCTGTAGACAATCTTGAGCGGCGGCGTGCCGTCCACCTCAAGCAACAGGTCCGACAGGTCGCCGTGGCAGCGAGTGATGGGGCCAGACGACGACGAGGAAGAAGACCACGGCGACGACTGCTTGGACACGGGGCCACCGCCACCACCACCACCACCGCCGCCGACACGAGCACTTGGGCAGGACACAACAAAGGCAAAGGGCTCGGACGCTGCACGTCGAGCTTGTACTCGTCGAGCACGCGCCCAAGGCGGTAGGCACCCGTCTTCTTGACCGGCACATCGTAGCGAACAGCAGCCAGCAGGCCGTCGGATCCCGCTTCTTGGCGCTTGACAAGCTTGGCAATATCGCGCAGCTGGTTCTTGGTCAGGCGAAGCGTCTCCTCCTCGTTGGTGTCGAGGTCCAGACGCACGAGCTCGACCTCGGCGGGGATAGTGGCGTTAAAGTAGAGCGGCAGAGAGGCAACGTTGGGGTTGGCACCGGCACCCAAGCCGCCCAGACTGCCAATGCAAAAGGGCAGGCCGCTGGGGTTGAGCACGGCTGAGCCCTCGGGCAGAATGTTGATGATCTGGCGACCGGAGATGAGGGACGAGTTCTGCAGAATGCTCGAGGCCTTGACGTAGTGCTCGGAGATGGACAACTCGCGGTCGTAAAACACCTTGAGCAGGCCGAGGAACACGCATGCCAGGGCACGCCAATGTTGAACATGAGCAGGTAGTCGGTCACCACGTGGCTCAGGAACAGGAAAATGACAACGGGCTGCGTCAGCTCGAGCCACGGGATGCGCATCTCGGGCAGGCCAAACAGAAACACAAAGTCGAGGCCGATCCACTTCAGAAACAGCCAGAAGGACTCGCCATTTTCCTCGAGCAGCTGCACCCAGTCGTAGCACTTCCAGGCCACGAGGAGCACATAGAGAGCCACGGCATAGAAGCGCTGTGTCGGCGCATCGACAATGGCGAGGGAGATGAGGGGCCGGACGTGCCAGAGCCTGCTCCAGCGGCAGCGGGCGCCGCAGAGCCTGCTCTTGAGCTGTGAGCCGATGCATGGGATGGCCTCGCCGATGCAAACAGCGGCCGGGGCGTGGCCGACGTGCGTTTGCGGATGTCGTCGACGGGCGGACTGGGAGAAGGAGTTGGAGGCGCGTTCCGGTTGACGCGGACGGTTGTCGGTGTCTGGGAAACGCGCCTGAGCGCACTCTCGGCGTTGCGCTCATGGCATCCCCCGTGCGAGGAGGTGCTGTGGGAGGGGGTTTCGGTGGACACGGGCTGTTGGGAAGATCGCGAGACGCTGGAAACGAAGCTGAAAAGAAATCGTGAAATTGGAAACGAAAAAGGTCACGATGCCGCTAAACAGAGGACGGCAAGCTTGGCTGGAAGGTGTTTTCTGTCGAGAAAGTTGCCTGTTACCTCGCTTTGGCCGGCTGATTTGTCGTATAGAACGTGCCGGCGAGATGGCGTCGCGTTGGGGGTGGTGACGAAGGCTGGTGATCGTGTTGCTTTGTCGTCGAAAAACTGCTTCTTGCAGAGCTTCCCATTCACGTCAAGACGCGCTGGACACCTCCTTCCCTGCCAGGAAGGGAGCAACAATATTTTTGCAGGTGCAGCCCGCTAACAAGCATGCCCATTGGCCAGCAGTCAGGAACAGAGCCTGTGAAAAGCGGGTCACTGCGGTGGAGCCTGGAGCAAAGGCAGGAACCTGCACAGCACAGTCTGTTGGTCGCACCTACTTGTACTGTGCGCCAGCACTGTTAGCGTAGAACTGCATCCGTAAACGTCACAGGCAGGAGCTCTTCTGGAAGCTATTATGGCTCGTCTCATGAACGTCGTAATCACGCCGTAATACAGAGCACACACGCCTTTAATTCAACGCTCACGACAGCCGCACAAAGACGCAACAATGTGACACCGGGCAGCCATGCTGCACACAAAGACACGCTACCCACCCTCTGCTCACCCTTCCTGAGAGCCGCAGCCCGACATCTGCCTTTTCCCTGCGCAAGGAGGACACACGAAGCTGCAGAAACAGATCGGCCAACAGCATCGCGGGCCATGATGACCCGTCGCAAAGCCTCCAGCGGCTCGCCGCAGCCGGCCAAGCGAACCAAGATTGCCGAGGCAGGGGCTGGCTGTCCGAACGGCAGTGCAAGTGGCCGCGCGGCCCTGGACGGTGCCGTGAAAGATGCTGCTGAAGATGCCCGGACCGACGCGCCGTCATCGCCAGTTTCACCTTCTCCAGCGCCTCGCTCGTTACGGCCACGTCGTGCTGCAGCTGCCAAGTCGGCGGCCACAACGGCTGCGATCTCCGTGGAGGACGGTGCAGCTGCTTCTGTACCGTCGCGGGATGCGATCCACGAGCGGCTGTTTGCGCCGATCACCGAGGCCGAGCTCAAGGCGTGGAAAGGCTGGAGCGACATTGAGTCGGAGCCTGTATGTCTGCATGATGCAGTAGCCTCCGCCAGAAAAAAGAAACGGTGAAAAAGAAAACGGTAGTGCTGACAGCTCCAGGCCTTCTTCAACTTCATCCTGAGGGAGATGGGCGTGCAGGACGCCACCATCTTTGAACTGTTTGGCGTGGACGAGGCGTCGATCTCTTACCTCCCGTGCGTTTGCCCTTGTCGGGGAGGCGTTGCAATTTGAGCTACGAAAACTGACTCGAGCGAATAGAGATCCTCTTGGTTTGATATTTCTGTACAAATTTGTCGAGGAAGACGACGGGGAGGCATACGAGGACTGCCCGAGCATCTCTGGTTTGCAAACCAGGTACGTTGCCGCCCTTTACACCGGCATTTGCCCCTTTCGCCTCCTAACACGACCAGACGACCGAAAATGCGTGCGGCACCATTGCTATGCTCAACATTGCCATGAACTGCGAGCGCCTGAGCCTGGGCGACCACCTGACACGCTTCAAAGCGGCCACACAGCCCCTGCACCCGGCGCTCCGTGGCCACCTGTTGAGCACCGACGAGACGATCCGGTCCAAGCACAACTCGTTTGCGCGGCGCATCGATATGCTCATGTCGGACCTGTCGCTCAAGCTAGAGTGGGCCGAGGCCGGCAAGAAAAGCAAGTCGGCGGCGTTACGGAAATCAGCCAAGAAGAAAAAGAAGCGGTCGGCAGATGAGGACGAGGCTGCGTTCCATTTCATCGCCTATGTGCCCATGGTAGCGACGTGTGGGAACTCAACGGCATGCAAGAAAAGCCGTTGAAGCTAGGTGCGTTGTTTTATTTACCTGCTCTCTCCAGTCCCAATAAGCCCTTTACTAAACCAACAGGCTCGTTGGACGGCGACTGGACGGCCATGGCCCGTGAGCGTATTGCAGCACGCATGAGCAATTATGCTGCATATGACGACACGGCGATCTTTAACCTTCTCGCGTTGTGCCATACACCAAAGGCTGGGACGAGTGAGATAAATGGGACGAACGGGACGAATGGGACCAGCGGGACGGGCGAGGTCGGCTCTACGGTCGACAACGACGCCGATGACGGTGGTGTCAGACGCGCTGCGGCCCGCAAAGGCGACTACACGCCAGCCGTGCACAGCTGGCTCAAGAAACTCGCCGACAAGGGCGTACTACAACGTCTGGCCACAGGCGAGCAAGACGATCCCCTTGCAGAGGGAGAAGATGCGGGATAGAATGGAAGTCTTGACAAGTCTTGTTTTGAAATCATATCATTTGTTGTCGAGCCGGCGTTTAGTGGACTTTTGGTATCATGAAAGGTGCTACAGCGTCTAACGAAAGTATTTTTGGTTTTAAAATACACACTTAGTTAAAGAAACATAAAAACTGACAGATCAACTTCTAAATTGAAAAGTAAAAAAAAAAAATTAAAAAACAAGGAGACGCCTTATCTTCAGTCAACTAGTGGAGTTGAGCAAAAATATCAAATTGTGGACAGGCTGGGAATCGAACCCAGGACCGCTCCCATGCTAAGGGAGAATTATACCACTAAACCACATGCCCGTTTGATGTTGAGTTGGGTCGGAAATAGCTTTCATAAAGGGATGCTCCGTAAGGACACAATTACCGCTGTGGTTTTCTTTAAGAGTAAAACAAAGCCCAGTAAGATATGTTACCGATGAAGCCAAGATTAACTCGTACAATTGGCAGAAACTGGAACGGCCGCTGCCGCACGAGCAAAGTGGTTTTTCGGTTGTAGGTAGTATGACTAAACGTCACATGACCATATCTAGTCAGCAAGCCATGTGGCATTGCCCTTGTTCGTGCTCCTTGCCTCTGCCATTAGATCCCGTCCACCACAGCGACTCGAGCCACGCCAGCCATGGACGGCGGCCAAGAAACCCAGCAAGGACGGCAGCTATCGGATGTCCAGGACAAGGAAGTCCGGGACTGGGTAGCAAAAGAAGCTAGGTGCGGCACCGTTGTCCGCCAGCAGCAGATTGACTGGTTTGCCGAGCAAGTGCTTCGGCGCGACAGTGGCCAGCCCGAGGCCGTGCTCGACCCGGCTTCTGCCATGGCTTCCTCGAACGATACCCAGATCTAGCGAAGCGGCTCGTGGAACCGGCCCAGCCGGTAGCGAGCATGTCGCCGGGTGGTGATCCCGGGGTGTCCAGGGCGCCTTTGCGCGGATCCGATCGCTTGACCGAAATGCGCCAGAGGGACGCCCGCAAGGCGCTCTACGGCGACACGCCGCACCACCACGGCAGCCGGCGCCGTATCCCACGGGCCAGGTGATCCACAGCTTCATGAACCGCTACGTTGTGCGGCACGGCAATGCCGTCACCAAGTACACCGTCCACCCCGACGGCCTGGGCGCCAACAAGGAGCCGAACGAGGCGTGCGCACTGCGCTTCATCAAGGCAAACACCACCATCCCCGTCCCAAATGTTGCTCAGCAGCGACTGGGACCGCGTGACCATGGACTATGTTGAGGGCCAGACCCTGCGCCAGGCGTGGCCTGTCCTGACGCCCGACCAGCGCACGGCTGTCCTGGCGCAGCTGCGCGACTACATTGCACAGCTGCAGGTCCTCTCCGGCACGAAGCTCGGCCGCCTCGACAACCAGGGCGTGATCCTGCCGTCCATCATCCCGCGCTCGGGCGGCCCGTTCGAGTCCATGGCGGCGCTGCACGACTGGCTGGTGCATCCGCGCGTGCGGCGGACGCATCAGTCCATCTACTGGCACCAGATCACGGAACGCCTCGCCAGTGAGACCTACCCCATTCGGTTTGCGCACGGAGACATTTCCGCACGCAACATCATTGTGCGGGACGGGCGCATTGTTGTGCTGCTCGACTGGGCGTACGCCGGCTGGTATCCTGCCTACTGGGACTATGTGTTCACGCTGCGCGGACTCGACAACATTGACTGGGAAACGCTCGGGTCGCATGTGCCATCTCTGTTCCCGAAGCGGTACGATACCGAATAACTTTTGATGCTTTTTATTATGAATATCTCTTAGGGGGGTGGGGGGGGGTCCACAAGTGAAAAAGAAATAGCATAAATAACATATCAGAGTAGAGAGGCCACGGGCTATCTCTGCAAGCTAGTTGACTGCCCATCAAGCAAACTTTCAAGTAGCTCTTCCTGAATAGCATCATACCACTCTTGTGTCTGTAAACCGTTGGCGACAAGAGACTGGCAGGCCTCTAGAATAAAATGCTGGCAGTTCCAGTCACTGAAAAGCTCCCGTTCGTGGACTGGCGTGCTAGCCATAATGCTCACAGGTACCATTTCATGACCATGGGGCACAACCACGGCGCCTGCATTCACATGGCTGATGTAGCTCGCCGTTAATTCCCATTCGTCTTTCCTGTGGACTTCATCCACCACCCACGGCAGGCCTGTACTATCACGTCTCGTTGTATTCTTGTCTGCGCCATTTTGCATCCTTCAAGTCGACCGAAACTGCAGGTGCCCTTGCGCCGAAAATAACAGTCCTTTCGGAAGCCGAAGACTCGAAACAAATAGAGGCAATTGTTGCAAGGTTCGAGCTGCCATACTGCCAGACGCGGGGCGCGTCTTGAGGGTTTGCCCGTGATCCGCGCCGTGTACGGCCCGGGACCGACGGGCCATGGCAGCGCATCCTGGAACTGCTGGCCGAGAGCGTGCGTCAGGAATGTGCGTCCGCTTCGACGACCACTCCTCGCGCCCATCGAAGACGCTGGCCGTCTTGACCGGGCGTCGTCGCACACAGTCCGCGAGTCTTTCGAGAGTGGTCAACAGCCGAGGTCAAGGCGTGGCAAGCCAATGACCAGCAGCCAGGCGCGCATGGTGGGAAAGACTCGAAAGAGTGGCAGGGGATTCCGACTCCTCGCGGGCTTGACGACATGCTGTTCCCAGGCAAGCACGATGGGTGGTTTGGCACGCGCTACAACCTTTGTCTGTTCTTTGACGAGGTCTGCCTGGAATCGCTCGTGCACGAACAGCCCCATCCCGTTGCTTTTAATAAGACAAAACAAACCCTTTCATATATCTTACTTCCCCTCGCAACTCATTTTGCACTTTGGCGACAACGGCGAGATCTCACATTAAACGACGCATCTGAAGCAAGTCTGAAAATGCCTGCCCTTCGAGTCTCGTATCGTACTCCAGCACTTTGGTGATTGTAACCTGTCAAAATGCCTGCTCGATTTTAAATTCCTGTCAAAAATCGCTTTGCACAACAAATCAAACCGGTAAATGATCAGTCTCGGTCCGCCGTCAAGAGCCGGAACAGTTTCATGGTGAATGGCCCACAACAACACCACAACACAACAACAACCCCCCTCCGGTCGACAGCTCCAATTCTCCATCTTTTGATTCATATATTCAACTCCTCATCACGGCCGTGATATGAAGTGCAAAAGTCTTGAATACGCGCTTCCTTTTTCGTTCAAGACGGCAGTTGGCAAATGCAGTTGTGGTAAGGTTGTTGTAATGTTGTTATGTGCAGGACACGGATGCCAATGACCTCGAGGTGAGAATCTTGAAATCGAGGTGCAGCCTTCCAATAGAAAGTTGTTATTGACTCGGATATATCCTACATCATCTACCTGCGTAAATGACACAAAATGGAGGCACAAAAAAAAAGAAACATGTCACTAATTGGCATCCTCCGTTCCCTCCTCCACCGCCTCCTTCCTTCTATTCCTCCGGTGCACAATCAACAAAAATACAAGACTCAGACACAGGCCCAAGCCCGCCAGGCCCACGCTGAGATACAGCGCGCCGCGGAAACCCACCAGCGTGTCCACGCCGCCCTTGTCGACCTGCGTCTCGACCGTGCCGGCCAGGCCCAGACTCAGCGAGATGCTGTAGTTGACAATGGTCATGATGAGGCTGGCGCCCATCGCCCCTGGTACTCGTGCGCCACGGCCTGCGAGAAGAGCACCGCCGCCGCGGGAACGACGTGTCCATGCCGACGGTCATGATGAGCACGCTGAAAAAGAAACATGTCACTAATTGGTGTCGGGCGGGCGCGTGGCAGCCAGCACGGACCCACGGTATACGCCACCTGGCCGATGACCATGATCCAGGCCGGGTGCACGCGGCTGATGAAGCGGCCGACGAGGAACGCAGACACCAGGCCGGACGGGATGATGGGCAGGATCCAAGCGCAGCCTGGAGCGGCGTAACGTGGCTGTCGACGAGGGCGACCTGCAGCAGGTAAAAGACCAGATGCCGAAGCTGCCCCAGCCGGTGGCCGTGCATGCGGCGACGAAGCCAATGTGCGACGTTGAAGGCGGCGAGGTGGCACGAAGCGGGTAGCGGGCCCAGCGCGCCTCGACGACAAAGAAGAGCGCGGCCAGAACAAGGCCGACGCCGAGCAGCAACGCCGTACATACGGCGTCTGCCAGCCGACCACGACGGCCTGGTTCCAGGCAAAGTTGGCAAGCACCTAGTGGCTGATGCCCAGCACCGCCGCCGGCGAGGTCGAGCCGGTCTGCCATTCGCGGAGAGAGGGAGACGGCGACGCCGGGCGCGGTGTCACCCGCGGAATCGTCCAGAAGGCGAGCACCGCCAGCGCCAGCAGCCCAATGGCCTGGCTCCAGTAGACCCACGGCCACCACACGAGCTGGGCAAACAGCCCGCCGAACACGAACCCGGCCATGGCGCCGAGCGGCGCAGCAGCGCCAAAGCCGGCAATGGCCATGTTGCGGTGGCAGGCCTGGCGGATAGGCACGGCCCAGGAGCGCGAGGCCGTTGGGCAGCGTCACGGCCGGGCCCATGCCCTGGAAGACGCGCGCAAACACAAACAGCACGAGGCCGGCAGACGGGCCCTGGTGGCGGCCTGCAAAGACGGCCAGGCCGGCCACCATGGACCACAGCGCGTACCACAGCATGCCCCCCGATGAACAGCCGGCGGTGGCCAAAGACGTCGCCGCAGCGGCCGCCACGAGGATGCACGTGCCCACGGTCAGGCTGTAGCCGGCAATCAGCCACGACAGGTGGCCCGGGTCCGTGGTGTCAACGACGCGCCGATGATGCGCACCGTGGTGAGCGTGTTTTGCCGAGGCCGACCTGGTTGGTGAACATGGCCATGCAGACGGTGATGTTGAACAGATACCGGCGCCAGGGCGACAGGGAGTCGCCAACGTGCGTAGCAACGTCGGCATCGTGGGCGTTGGGCTCGGGCGGTGCCTCGGCGTCTGCGTGTGTCAGCGAGAAGGTGCGAGAAGGGGGCGGCGCGAGGACGCAGATGCACTGCATCGTGGGATTGTGGTCTTACCAGGCACGAACGGGGACAATGACGGCGACGATGGTGTTTCCGCCTTGTCGGGTTCTGTTGCGAGAGACGCCATAGTTGACGATAGTGGCTAGGAGAAGTAACAAGGGAAAATAGAAAAATAAGAAGAAAGAAAAGAAAAAAACGAATGACAGTGATAATATAAAAAGACTTAGAAAAGTGATGCGGCAGAGATAGTACAGGTGCACAGTACTATGACAGGTCGACGAGTGACGGATAATAAACAACACAGCACGGCGGCCCTGCCGGCCGTGGCGGCGCTTGCTATATACGGCACGGGCACCGTCTGTTTTTTTCCAGAGGTTTTGTCAGAGGGCGGCGATGGCGAACGCCGCGGACTTTGGCAGCCCGCGCTATTTGCAAGCAGATGATCTCGGCGGCCGTTTATAACGCCTGAAACTCCGGGGCGAAAGCCGGACGAACTAGAAGGTCAAAGAAATCATCTGAATCATCTTAATCATCTGAATCATCTGAATCATTTAATCATCCCAATCATCTCAATCAAAACCAAACCAAAAATCAAAGTAACAAAAAGACACCCCACTCGTCTCGCCCATGACGCAACGTCCAGCCACAAGCAACGCCGAACCGTCGCCGCGGCGCAAGGTATGCCATAATGCTCCGTACTCTGTCCGCAACCCTATTTGCAAGCAGACCCGCAGGCCTAACGCATACTCGTATTAACCGGGCCAGGCCTGCGACGCCTGCCATGCCCGCAAGCGCAAGTGCAACAGGCAGCGCCCGACGTGCTCGGCCTGCATTCTCCACGGCAGCGCATGCGCATGGACGATGCGGCCGGCGCCGCCGTCCGGGCTTCGCGAGCGGCAGGCAACCGCGTCGCCACGGCCAACGTCGAGACGCGCATGGCACACGTCGAGACGCAGCTCGCAGCTCTGCACGACAAGATGGGCGACGTGCAGCAGTCGCTACAGCAGGCGCTGCAGCAGGCCGTCGTCCGCCAAAAGTGGGCCGGGCCGTGGATGTCCGCCGGCAACACCCGCTCCACGCAAGTCTTTACAGCTCTCCGTCTCTCCCGGCATATGCTTGTTGCCGTGGCCGAGCAGTACTTTGCCTCCCTGAACCCGCTGCTGCCGCTCTTTGACCGGGATGACTTTTTCGTCACGCTGCATGCCTGCTGCGACCGCCAGAGTCTGCGTCGCGTGAGGACGAGGAGCAGGCCAGCGAGGACGACGCCGACGACGCGACGATGACGATGCTGACAGCGACGACGACGACACCGTCTTGTCCTGGGCCGCCGTGCACGTCGTCGTCGCCCTGGCCCTGCAGGGCCACGCGGCATGCGTCGAGCTGGCGCCGGACACCCGCGCCGCCATGGTGCGCCAGTGCGTCGCGCGGATTGAGCGCGTCCTCGGCCGCCTCCTGCTGCGCCAGCCGCCGTCCTGCGCGCCGCGCAGGTGCTGCTCGGCTGCGTCATGCTGATGCCGTGGTCGGCGTCGTCGGTCCGGCACCCCGCGGCGCCTCTTGTCGCAGCCGCTGCTTGCCATGGCGCGCGCGCTGGCCCCCCGGCACGGCGCACGCGTTGGCACGCATTTCGGCGACCGTGAGGCCACGCCGCACTGCGCTGCCTTCCGGCGCCTGCTGCTGGTGGCACTGGTGCTCGACCGCGACGTCAACCTGCGCGCCGGCTTGCCGTACGTGCTGCGCGAGTTTCCGGCCACCGTGGACGGCGAAGCGGACCTCGTTGCCGGCCTCGACGGCACTGTCTCCGACGCGTTCCGCACCCGCCTTGGGCTCGCCCGCCTCGAGGCCCGCGTCGGCGACTGGAACCGCCTGCGCTGCGACGAAACCCCGGGTCCGGCCGACGATCTCGACCAGTGTCTCCTGGCGTGGCGACAGTCTCTACCACCTGCCGCCGCGCTCGCTCCCCCGGCACTCGTGCGCCAGCGCTGCGAACTGCTCGCCACTTACTACTGCTGCCGCTTCTGGGTGCACGGCGTCTTCTTGCACGACGACCGCTGGATGGAGCGCCTGAGCCAGTACAGCCGGCAGCAGCTGACAAAACCCAGCCCTGGAGAGCAAAGAGAGCAAATATCGCCGTCGCCGTCGCCGGCCTCCTGGGGCCCGCTCGTCGTCGACGCACGTACATGCATGGACCTCGTCGGCCGGCCCGACACGGCCAACGATGCGGTGCTCGAGGCGAACACGCGCTGTGCGTACATTTCGTCGTTTCTGATCCTTGTCGCCCAGCGTGCGCGTGCCGCTGCCGTCACCGATTTTGGCGACGATCATGGCGACGACGCGCGCATCGAGCAAGGCCTTGTTTATCTGCAGCACACGCACGAGCAGACCGGCGACGACCGCTTCCGCAGCCTGGCCCAGGCCTGTGTGCAGCTATTGGCGTAGGAGGGCCAGCCCAGCGCGTGAGCCCGCACAGTAGGGGTCATGTTTGCCAAAGAAAAGAAAAGAAAATGTGGTGGGGCAAACGAATGTTGAACAATATAACTAATGAGCCTCGCTACAGAAATGCTATTCGTTTCTTAATCAAAAGTCTTTTTCCATCCGCTTTCCAATTTACCCTTTAGCAAAGAGTCGCCTGCATTCTCCCCCCTCTCCCTCCTCAGTCGTCCGGGAAGAACTCCCGCAGGTTTGACACAAAGGTGCACGTTTCCGGGACGAACCGCTTAAAGTGCTTGCCTGCCAGGAACATCAGCGGCGGCGGAATCGCCGCTGGGTCCGTCACGATCTCAATGTTGCGCTGTGCAACAACCTGTCGCTCAACCCCAGCCGTAGGCACGTGTAGAATGCAGACTTTCTGCGCCGCGGCCCTCCTCCCGCACCGCCGCCTCCTCCCACGTCAGCGCCCGCGCTGGGGACGGGTGTAACGCGCCCACTGCCGCTGCTGTCCTCGGCATCGCTGGCCGACGAGGCCGTCTCGGTCATGGACATGTTGTTGGGCGATGGGAGGGTCGTCGGGTCGTCGGGCGACCAGCCGTTGATGATGCCCACATAGTCAAAGCGCCGGTGCCGGAACACCTGGCCGATGCGGTAGAGCACCTTGTCGTGAATGTCCTGCGTGTAGCGGCGGCTGACCACGGGCAGGCGTTGGTCGAGGTTGTAGCATCTTGATCATTACGCGCGGGTCCGACCAGCCGCGCAGGCGTTGCTGCTGCTGTTGCTGTTGGGCCCGGCTGAGGAGGTGCTGGTGCCGCCATGCAGGTGGTGCAGGTGGTGCAGGTGGCTGCTCGCCGCCAATGGCACCCTCATTGTTGTTGCCGGTATCCCCACCGGTCCGTGCCGGCGAAATAGCTGCCACTGTCGTAGCTCAGGGCCATGTGCCGGTCGTACAGCGGCAGCAGATACTGCTCAATGATCCAAACATCCTCGCTGTAAAAGTGCGCAAAGCGCGCCAGCAGATTGTCGAGCTGCCGGTCCCAGCTGGTGCTGTCCAGCGGACGCATCAGCACTGTTGCCCACATGGTCGCGTACAGCAGCGCCTCGAGGTTCATGTCGGAGTCGCCCCGACGCAGCCGCCGCGCCTCGGCGCTCAGCAGGGGCACGTTGACCACCTGGTTCGCGTGCGTCCAGCTGGCCTCGAGGTTGAGCGCCACGCGCAGCACAATGGCCGACGTCGGTGACGGCATCATGTAGATGTCGCGGTTTTCCATGATGCCCCAGTCCACCTCGGCAATGCCCTCGCGCAGCCGCTGCAGTGTCAGCTCCTGGTCACTGTTGTACGGATCCAGAAACATGCGCTCGCCATTGTCCGGCAGGGAGGATTGCAGCTGCTGCATCTGAAACGTCGAGTGCGGGATCTGGGGCGCTGCCGCTGCAGCCACGGCAAGGGGCGACACCGCTGTCGACGACATGGATGACGGGGACTGCCACAAGAAGCGCTCCCCCTCCCCCTCCTCCCCTTCCTCCTCCTCCTCCACCTCGCCAAGCGCACTGCCATCTTCCTCGCCCGTCATCATGCGCTCCTGGAGCGTCCGGTGCCGGACAATGGGTGGCCCTGGTCGTGGCGGGTGTAGTGTCTCGGGGTCGAGCGGTGTGCCGTCGACAGACTCGCCGGCGCGCCAGGATGGTCACGTGGACGTGGCCGGGCACTGCACAGCAAAACGTGCGCAAGCCGATGCGCTCGCCAATGCTGACAAAGATGGCGCTCGAGATAATGGGCAGCGACGGGTGGTCCGGGTCCGTCAGCGCGTGGCCGATCAGACAGTTGCGCACGTTGCGGTAGTTGTGGCCGGGGTCTGCCATGCCGGCCAGCCGGCGCATGCGGATCCAGCGCACGAGCGCAAACGCCTTCTCCCTCACCGTCATCGTGTCCAGGCTTTGGTGGTGGCGGTGGTGGTCCTGCTGCTGCTGGTCCTGCTGCTGCTGGTCGCGCCGGAACTCGTCTGCCAGCTCGTCAAACATCTCCTCGATGCGGTCCATGTCCTCGGCGCCGTCGTGCAGCACAAACATGTCGAATGCGCCGAGCGCGCGATCCAGTGGCCGGTAGCCGTTGTAGTCCGCACGCACCTTGCACCACTCCTCGATGGCGAGGCCGCGGTGGATGCTGGCGAGCGCCGTGCTGGCATAGTACCGCCGGGCCAGGACATCGTCGGCGGCGTCGTCGGCGAGGTGGTACTGCTCCAGTAGAAAGTCCTTGGCGTCGAGCCCGCGCCGGCAGATGGCCTCGAGGTGCCGCACGCGGTTCACCTTGGATGCCAGTACGTGCTCAAAGTGCCGCGTTGTGCTGGCATCGCCCCGGCGGCGGTCCAGCCACATCTGCTTCCACGGCCCGCGGTTGGCGCGCCCGGCACGGGCCAGGCGCGCGCGGGCAGGCGTCGACCAGTGCACAAAGTCGCCACGGCACCGCGCAAGCCAAAGCTTGGGCTCCTGGCTGAGGTGGTAGAAGCGTCGCGAGAGCAACTGGACGAGTCTGCAATGTCGGAGGAGGGGATGAGGTAGAGGATGGCCACGACGAGCTCGTCGGGGACGTCGTCAAAGTTCGCCATGGCGGGCGGCGCTACTGATGGTAGGGCCTCAGGGAGGCCAAGTCCGGACAGAGAGTCGCTATGCGCGTGTGGCTGTGGTCATGCGCCTCTCTTGTCCGTGTGGCGTCGTCGCGAGGGGACTCGCGATATCCCACAAAAGAGAACCTGTCGCAGGGACAGGCCGTAAAATGCGCCGATGTGTGCGGAGTACTAGCGGGATGGTTGACAGCCGTTTAGAAGACAATAGGATGGTTTCCAGTGGTAGGCGGCGCAAAGGAATACAAAAAGGGTCGTCAACCGGGAGCAGATGCCATCATGAGAAGGATGCAGAAAGAGCCAAGGGAAGGGTTCCGTCCATATCGGCGCCTTTAGACTACGATTAAAGCAGGAGCGATCCAGCCGCCGGTTTCCAAGAGGGACGCCTTTTGGCGGCTGCGCTAGCCCACAGTGGCGTGCTCCAGGGGTTGCACAGCGGGCAGAGTACCTGTGCGACAAAAATGGTGGCCGTTATTGCGGTGGCGGCAGCTATTCTTTTTGCGGGGTGCGCTCAACGGTCGTCCATTTACGTAAGATTTGCTGAGGACGGCTTCTGAGAAGCAGATCAAAGCCGCCAAACCCAAAACGACGGCATATACTCTGTAGATTGCAATTGTCAATAGAATGAAAAGAAAAAAGTCTTGCAGAACAGATAAAACAACCGTCAATTTGGTATCCTGTTGAACAAAACCTAGATGACGCGCCCATGATCGAAAGGAGGGAAATGGAAAAGCGGAAAAACGGAAAAACAGAAAAACAAAAACAAAAAATCATAGCGAGGAAAAAAAAACACGAGGCCGTATGCAAAGGCCAACCGCGACGCTTCTCAAGCTCTCAGCAAGCAAGCATGCAATATTTATTTTAAAACCTGGGCCCTCAACGCCCACCAACTCCACTATCGCCTGCCACTTGCTCACCCAGTAGAGCACCTTTTAGCTGTCACCGTTCCGCAAAAAAAACGCAAACCGTGGCCTCTGCTTCACTGGCCCCGTCTACGGCTTCGGGATGTGGATCGTCTTGCTCGTCATTAGGCAGCCGTGCAGCACAAATACCAGGGCGATGGGGTGCAGCTCGTAGGCCGTACCCGTGAACCACGTGCCCAGCGGCAGGCTCTCCAGGATCCAGTTTCTGGCTGACCCAGTACGCCATGAGCGCGTCAATGCCCAGGCTCGTCGGGATGGGCGTGCCCTCAAAGTACGACGCCTTGCCCGTCTTGTCCTTGGGGATGACGGACGTCGTGACGTTGAAGCGCGCCAGGCGGGTCAGGCCGCAGAGCACGAAAAAGGCGAGCAGGACGTGGTCGACCGTCGTGCGGATGCCGATCGAGAAGGCCACCGGCCGCGGGTGCGACGCCAAACGAGATGAGGTCGGCCAGCGAGTCGAGCTCCTGGCCCATCATGCTGCTCTTCTTGCGCCCACCGCGCGACCTTGCCGTCGAGGGCGTCGAAAAAGAAGCGAGCGGGAGGAGCGCGAGGGCGATCCAAAGGTTGCGTGGGATGTGGGGTCGATGCAGTACCGCAACGAAGAGAAGATGGAGAGGATGCCGCAGAGACCTGGCGAGAGAGCAAAAGAACAAAAGAACCAAAAAAGGTATTAGTACGGCGTCGTCACAAGGGAGGGGGACAGGGCATAGGAAAGAGGACTTGCCGTTCAGCTCCGTGATGAAGTCGGCCATGTGCAGAGCGCGGATCAGAGAAAAGTGGCCGGGGTCCGACGACAGGAGGATCTTTTGCTTGTCGTAGGCTTCTACTGCGTCAGTATGCGTCCAGAGACAACGCCAGAGAGCAAAGAGGCAGAGAAGACCTACCTGGCTGGCTGAACTCGGCAGAGCCGTTCGAGAGCGCAGAGCTGCTGCGTTTCGCCATAGTGCTGGTCCGTCTAGACATGGGGGAAGGGGGAGAGGCCGGGGAGGAGCTGGGGCGAGGGGGAAAGGTCGAGGAGCGACGTTGAGGCGGACAGGAGCCGGCGGCGTGTCTTGTCGTCGGCGTGTTGCGGAAGAAAATGGAAAAGAGAGTGCGCGAGCAGTAAGGCGGCAGCGGAGTTCGGAGGTTAAGGAAGGAGGGAAAGAGTTGGGAAATAACGAGGAAGGTACGAGGTACGAATGGGGACAAGGTGTGGAGCTTTCCGGTTGACGAGAAGAGGAAGGAACGGCAACTGTCGCAATTGTCCTCGGGTTTCAAAATACGGTTCTTGAGCAGAGAGGGAAGAAGGGAGGAGAAGCAGCTTGGGCTGGCGGGATAAAAGACAAGAACCGGTCAAGGGTGGGCGATGCACGACGTCGGCAGTTTCCCTGGCTTTATTTATGGCAGTTTTCTGGTTTTTCGTTGAGGGGAGCAAAAAAAACTGTTGACGTTGACGAAGGCACTAACTGACGCAACAGAGAAAAAAAAAGCGAAAACGGCGCTAGTGCAGACGAGAAACAGGCACGTTGTCAAAGCTGGGTAGGCGGTCAAGGGGACAAGAACGCCGCAGTGAAGGGAAAACATAAAGCTATAACGGGACGGCACTTTCTGGTTACGTAGCTACGGACCTTCCATTTTTACACCCTCTTTCAGCTCTATTTCACAAGGGAAGGAGCGTGGGGAATTGAGACCTGGCCAGAACATGCTCCTGCCCCGTTCCCGCGTTCCTTCCCTCTCTTCGCTTTTTTGCCCTCTTCTGCTGGGTTTGGCTTGTGATCTCCACCCCGATGGCGCTAAAATCTGTCCTCCTGTAGATGTATCTTGCGACTTTCGGTTTTTCGCCGCATAGGCGCCCTCCAAAACAAAGAGGGGAAGGAGGGGGCTGCTGCGGCTGTGCAGCAATACAGGGAACCAAGCATGAGCTCTCCAAATTTCTGCGTGGCCCGTTGCGCGGACCGACACTACCCTGGCAGTTGCGCTGTAAATACGGAGTAGATCAGGTTCCTGTTTCGCCTCCTGCAGCCGCGCCGGCATTTCGTCATTGTTGCAATTGCCATTGCTACCAGAAATACGCCCCAATGCCATTTGACAGCCAAATGAGCTTTGTTCTGCACCGTGTGAATTTTGACATCCAACTTATGTAGATATTGCCGTAAATGTATTAGAAAAGAGAAAAGAAAAACAAAAGGCAACAAAAAAAGGTCATCTGAGACAAAATGGCAGTGACAGAAATTGGAGACACACACAGAGACACAGTCCAAAAAGAAATTCCAGAAAATGAAACAAAAACCCAGGCTGGTATTGACTGACTGCCATGCTAGTCCCATTTACCAAAGTAAGCAGTATTAACCAGTTTGTTAAACCCTATTATGTATACGTGATTATGTGTCTCTGTGTATCTGCGTATGTGCTATTAGAGACAGAAAAGAAAAAAAAGGTCGTGTAGGCGTGCAGTGAGATAAATGTAGCGCGAAAACGCGAGAGAAAAAAAGTACAAAGGAAACTAGAACATGAGACCTAACACGACGAAGCATGAAACATCTCGAAAAAAGACAGCAAAGACAGCAGCCGCCGTCCGCAGCTACCTTTCATTGCACGCCCGGCAGCCTCTACTTTGTAATGAGGACCGCAAACGCGTCTACCCATGAACCGCAGGAACCAGAGACACCGCAAATGGTGTAGCCCCTTGGTGGGATAAGCGTGCTTCCGGAGCCGCCGTCCGCAGCTACCTTTCATAGGCGACCGTCGGCCCAAGCTCGTCAGGATCTGAATGCCGTCAATCCACGCTCCGGAGCGGACATTAAAGCCGCTGATGTATTCGCCTCGCCGGACATCTTTTGGGGGGAAAACAGTTAGAAAGGAAAATAAGGGAAATTAAGGAAGGCCCGTGAACCCGCCGTTGTCCAAAAAGGGGGGACCTACCCATATCAAAAGTATCACCGCCGGCTTGCCACCACGCTTGCCAAATAGTTGCCGTGAGTCGTCGTCGTAGACAAACTCCACGCCATCCAAGGGCCCGGCCATGGTAGAAGACGACCGCGTGAGAGCACCCGGTTCTGCTGCTGTGCGCTCGTAAAAATGACTTCCTGGGCCTGCGTGCCCTGCATCTGGCCTCGGCCTAGCTTTGGCACTGCGGTTACGCCGTCTTGCCCATGAGATGCCGCCGCTCAGCTTGGTCGACGACTCCTTGGAAAAGAGGTGGCGCACGTCGTCAATCACCAGCGTACCGCCGCCCCACGACCGGATAGCAATCTTGATAGGATCCTTGCGGCGCTTGGCCTCGGGCAGGCGATTCCTGATATCCTGCTCCGTCAAAAATCACCTGCCGCTGTAGCGGTGCACCATTGTCGAGCGGGTACTCGATCCACGACTTGCACACGCTGTCGCCCTCGGCGTGCAGTTCAATGTATGCCACGCCCGACGCGGCCGTAATAGCAACGCTGTTGCCCTCGATTGGCCACGCCTGCACGCTATCATCAGCCTGCGAGGGCGGGTCGTTGGGCAGGCGGAAGCACGGGTGTGTGCGGAAGTGCATGCAGTCGAGGCGGTGCCATGTGCATTTCTTTTTCGAGCACCAGGCCGCCCTTTGATTTTGTGCGCGTCGAGTACGCCTCGCGTGGGAAGCTGCGGTTGAACCGAACGTAGTCACGCAGCATAACGCCGCTCTCGCGGTGGGGGAGACCCAAGAGATGGCCCGTTTCGTGCAGGTGGGCGCCGATGCCAATGTTCGCTGCCTCCACGAGCTGCCCGACTCGTTGGCGTCGTTTGCTACATAGTTGGGGTCGGTGGGCGTGCAGTCGCTGAAAGCAGGACCCACCTCCTCGAAGCAAGTCGGGTAGCTCTGCATACCGTGCGAGCCAAAGACACCTACGCGGACATCGGCCAGCACACCGCCCAGCGGCAGCATGGCCAGGATCATGTTGGTCTTCTTGTCCCAGTGCGCGTCCAGCAGTAGGACGGACACGTACATGGTCTGGCCGGCCTTGGCCGGAAGTAGTTGCGGACGCGTCAATGGCAAAGCTGTACTGCGCATCGCGGTGCTTGGCCTTTCCATTTTGTGCTGCGTATTGTCGGGGTCCCGCATCTCCGCAAGGGTCTGTCGGAGCGGGATAATGTGGATGCGGGCCTCTGAGCGCATCTCGGCCAAAAATCGCGGCCACTCCTCCTCGAACCGAAAACACGCGACGGCCGAGACGATTGCGCCACCATCTGCTCTGCAGTGAACGCCTGCCCACAGGTATGGCTGCCATGCGGAACTTGCGAATGGCCGTCTCGAAGGCCGTTGCCCTCCGCGCTCGATTGCGGCAGGGACGCATCAAAGGTTCCCGGCGAGTCCTTGGCCCAACAAAATAGCCAATTGCAGTGTGGCGCATTGGTCGGCGGAACCATGGTGCACGGTGAGGTTAGGAGGAATGGATGGGGTTTGAGGTTGCCACTGTTGGCTAGTTTGGGGCTGGCAAAGTCAAAGCGCATCTTGTTGGCGCCGGGCATGAGGTAGACGAGGGCCTTGAAGTTCGAGTCGGTAAACAGGCCACTGCACGGGCGGGAAGCCATCGTCGAGGCGGCTGACAGTGACAACACCGTCGAGGCCTCTGCTGGTTGCCGTCGCCGACTGTGCCGTTGATGATGAGGACCTTCTGGTAGGCCCAGGAGTTGTCGCCAATGTTGGTGATGCGCGGGGAAAAGGGCGAGACCGGCAGCGCGCGCGTGGCGCCGTTCGTCATGGGAGATCCGAGGCCGGCCATGCCGTTGACGCTGTATCGTTTTGTGTTGAGAGATGTGGTGCTCACCGAGCTAGGCAGACGTGGTATTGGTGGTGCAAGGGGAGGTGTTGTGCTCCCGCGAGAATGAAGGCTGGGGTCGGACTGGTGGCCAAGAGAAGGCGGCGTGAGGGAACCGCTAGTTGGTGCCGTGCCGTGGCTGTGGCCACCGTCGCTCGAGGTGTCTGTTGACTTGTCGGTCTTGAAGCTGGCCCGAGACTTTCTGCGCAGCTGGCGGATATTTAGGAAACCTGGCGCCATGGTGATGCCAGATGCTGTGGCAAGCTGCCTCCTCTTTGGGGCCTGTTTTCGTTTATTTTTCTCGATGCTGTCCTTTTCTTTTCTGTCAAAAAAAAAAAGAAAACCTTAATTTTTTCCCCTCTTCCTTTCAACTCCCCTCGTTCACTCTTATTTTCTCCCCGCGTTTTCCGGCCCTGGCCCTGATGATGCGATTCGCTGTCGCTTATTCTCCTTTGACAGGTGGGCAGACGAGGCTGTTGCTGACTGTCTCGCAGTGGAATGCTGGTGCTACTGAAGGAAGCGTGGAATAGAATGTGTTGATCGCCGGTTCCGTCCAGGGTGGGCGCCGCCTAAAGTAGCGGCTAAAGCGAGAGTGGTCGACGTCAGTTGAAGGCACAAGAGCCTTGGTGAGTCGTATGTTTGGGAAAACGAGCAGTCAAACAGTTGGTCGAAGAATTCGGCTTGAAAGATTTTGGAGACAAAAAGACAGAGGTTGCAGAAGGGCAGAAGGGCGGGAAAAGGAGCCCAAGAATTAAAACGAGAGGACAGGATAGATTTCCTGGAAGGAAGAAAAGATGGAGAAAACGGCGACGCGGCGAGGGAAATGGAATAAGGATAGGGGCGAGCTAAGTCAGAGCTGAGACAGCGACAAGAGGAAGAAAAATAGAAAGATGAGGAAAATGAAGCCCAAATGAAAGTGCACTAGCCACGAAAAAAAAGCCTTGGAAGGTGCCGAAGTGGTTGGGAAGCTCCTTCCCTAGCGTGTTCAAAAGATAGATCGACTGGATATAGAATTGGGCGTTTGCCAAGGGAAAGATTGCCAAGTTGAAGCCTTTTGGTCAGGAGAGGAAGGAGGCAACGAGCAAAGGTGACTCGCCGAGAGCTACGAGTAGAAAACAAAGGATGAACGGACGAAGGAAGGAGCAAACGAGAGGCAAAAAGAAAGAAGAAAGAAAAGAAAGAAAGAGAGGAAAAGGAAAGAGAGATGGAGAAAGACACATGGGAAGATCAAGATCAGGAGAAGTCAAAACAGGAAAGAAGGAAGGGACAGGAAACGTGCCTTTGGAGGGGTGTAAAGTGGGAACACGCGAAAAAGAGGGCAGGAGCGACGAGGGAGCTGCCAGTGCGCAATTCAATTTGGAGAAGGGGAGGGCTCCATAGCTTCTACCCGGCTGTCAAAGATACGAAGCTGGCAGGCAACTGCTCGTTCTTTCGGCGGCTATGGCAGGAACAATGGACATGTCCTGTCAAGCAGGAGGAACCCCCAAATTGGACAAAAATAGCAATCGCTGCGAAAGACGGTTGCTTTTGCAAGTGAAGCATCTGCCACATTCTACTCGTAAACAAACCGATGACGTCGGCCACAGCAGAGAGCTGTGGACACCGAAACACCGAAACAGAAGCTGCCAAGGATCGCTTCTTGCTACTAGGCAGGGGGGCCGAGCACAGGAGGGAGGACAAGCAGTGACATTTCCGAAAATGAGGAGACCAGGCGACGGGAATTGACTGGTGTGAGGCGGCAGACCTATTGCAAGGGGGAATAAAAATAAAACAAATTAAAAGAGGAAAAAGAAGGCGAGGAAAAGGGGGAAAAGAGCGTGTGGAATAATACTGCGCCAGATAAACCGCTGCTAACGAGGCGGCAGGAGAAAACAAGAGCCTTAGGCCAAGCATCTAGGCACAAACTCGGTATTAAATAGGAGGCACAACTGAGAAAGGACCAGGATACGAGGCACGACACGGTGCATCCAGACAAGGGCGCTCTGGCGTGCTCTGTTTTTCTCTTTATCGTAGTGGCTTCCTGACGCGTATGGATATAGCATTGCCTCTCCTGGTTTTTGGCCTGATTTTATTGCTTTTCAGCTGGTGGCGGGTCTGCTAAAAATACGCCGTGCCTGAAAGTATGAAAGTACCCAATCGAGTTGAGAGATAACCCATAAAAGCGTCGTATCTAAGATCCAAAATTTCAAGAACGGGTCCAAGTTGCACGATACAGGGTTGGAGGAGGCCTGCTAAAAGGCGGCTTGCGTGGACACCTCCATCTGTAGAAAGACGTGTGTACTCCGTACTTAAGTGTACGAATACATGTAATACGTCGCGGTTTGTGCAGGCCTAGACCTAGTCCATAGTATGAGTGGAGCTGGACGATCTCTTGTCTGTTTAGGTGTGGTTCGTGTTCTTGTTTTCCCGTGCTGCGAGGCCGATCGTAACGAGCAAAACGAGAAACGATGAAACGAATATGGCGAGAAACACTGAGGCAGTCGTTGGCTGGCTCTGGTTGGCTGGTCCGACGATCCGGTATTCAAGACATTAATACCTGCCGTGCCAGGAGGGCTTGTTTCGCACTTCTTTATCAAGCTGCCAAAGCATGATGCAGTGGATGATTGATGCAGTGGATGGTATCGCGACATCCACCACGGCATTTTGTCGAACCCGCAGATGCTGTTGTGTGTTGACGCCGTGTGTCCAGAGTGTGAATGCCACCCTGCAGCGCATCTGTCGTGTGAGTACTCCGTGATATAAATATATATCCGGCATGCAACGTTCTTTTGTAATGTTCCTCGTATGCATGCATCAAAACCAGGCCGATGCTGCCGCAAAACCGGGCAGAAGGCTGGACGAGCCGTGCTGGGCCTGGTTTGCCAAGCCGGAAGAGATACGGAGTGCAGGGTATTAGATTGGGGAGAATCGGAGAAGGTCAAGATGGGGAGGAATAAAACGGGCGATATAGACAAGGCTGTTTCTTGATTTCTTCATTTTTATCTAGTCTTTTTTTTTACTTTTTTTACTTGGTTTGTGTTTTCTGCGGTCCGCCTTCTTATCCTCAACTACGCCCTGTCAAGAAATACTTGGCAACGATGTATGAAACAGTCAAGGGACAGAAAAGAGACCCGGTTAGATCCTCCCATGACACAGTCACTATCAAAGACCGGTGTGTACCACCAACAACATCACCGCAAGCGACAATACCCGATCGGTGTTGACGGTGCCGTCCTTACTACGGGAGATGCGCACAAACAGCCGCATATGTGCGCGTCGAGTGCTTTGAAAGGCTGGCGGCTTCGTCAAAGAAACGTAGCTGTCGTCCTCGTACGATGGGGGACACTTTCCTCGAGGGCACTTACCAGGCGGTACCCTCAGACGCCACGGACACAGAGACTTTTGGTCTTGCCCAGGATGCACTCCAGGCCTCGCATTCACGCGGAGACAGCCGTCGTACAGAAAAAAACGCACAAACCAATCCTGTTCCCTGCTGGTCTTGCTGACGGGAAAGCTTGTGTAGCCTGTCAAATGCGAGAGCATGCCAGCAGATGCATGGCAAAGACAACGCCAGTATCTTTGTACGACAGAACGCTGTCGGGGTAGATCATGTCCGTGCTCAGACTGGGGCTTGCTTCACAAGTTATGCCAGGATCGTCTTGTAAGATGCATGTACTTCACTGCCGCTACGGGATGCTTTACTTGATAATGCATGTACGTGTAAGCCGTGGTACGGCGGCGCGTTCCTTCCTACTTTGCAATCTCGCTCCGCTTTAAATGCGCACGTTGGTTTGGATGCGAAGCGGGAAAGAGCGGCTGGACCAGGGCGGAAAGAGCCTCTTCTGCGACTACGTGCACAAGTCGGGTGCAGGTCCAGCACCGTTTTCACCATCACGGCTGTGCCTCTGCGCAGTGGCAACCCGTTCTGGCTGACAGCCACCACAGGCTCACGATACCACCTCAGGCAGGCCAAGACGGAAGCACTCGCTACTTTCTCACCCGACGCAACCCAATTGGATCACCAAGCCAGCCACCACAGCCACCTCCCACATCCTCTGTCTCTCGGCAGTGCCTCGTCCCTACGGCTGAGAAGCTCATGTGCCGTTTTTGTCCCCGTCGGCTTCTGTGGCTTTCTTTTGAGACATGCCATGTTTTTCTTGCGGCTGATGCGGGCTGGCCCCGTCGCTGTTCGCTCGCCCGACAATCTCACCCATGCAGCACCCACATGGAGCATTCAAAGCGGAGGAGACCCTTAAAAAAGGGAACGGTACACCAGGTAGGATTGAGGATTCGCCTACCCAACCTTTCTCATCTTGCTGCTTGCCTCTTTCGTGCAGCTCTGGTCGCTGGGCAGAGCCGCTCCCCTCCATTCTCTGCGCAAAACGTGCATACGGCCTATCCTATTACCACGTCGGTATGACACGAGGGAGAGTAGGGTGAGATACTTCGTGCCGCCTCGTGCAAAATGGGTGTCGTGCCGGTGTCTATTGCTGTCAGATCTGTTTTTTTTTTCTCCTTCTGTCTCCTCTTCTGTCCCGTCTTCCTTTTCCATCTATTACCTTCTCTTTTCTCTCCCTGTCGCCAAATATCGCGTGCGCCATCGATTTGTCCCAGGTGTTTTCTTTGTCTGCCACCGCTCCTCGGAACGGGTTGTCTGTGTCCAGCCTTGTCAGTTGGTTTTGGCGATATTTTGGCTCTCATTGTCTGCCTGTTGGGCGGTCACTCAATTACATACACAGCACATTTCCGGAAGGAGATAGGGGTCTCATTACAGGCCGTGCACATCCATCTCGACAAAGAACACTGAGAACGGCAGCGACAACAAGAGCCCTGGGCCGGTCATCACCCCTGCTGCGGGACGAAAGATGCAGTAAGGAGATGGCATTGTCGATCTTGCGCATTTGGTTCTTCGTCGCGGCTTTGAATTCGGACTCGAGATCACTTTCCTCGACAACTCTGATCAGCTAGTTGTGCGGCGGCAAAGTCAACAACGCAACAATGACGATGCGACAATTCTGGCCCTCAAAAGGCGACAAATCTATGTCTGCCGCCAGCTTCCTCCTTGCCTCTCTCGCCCTCTTCCGCTTCCCACCCACCTGTTCAGCGGCTTTTGACGGCGCTGATTTCAACCTCTACGACGGCCGCAATGCGTTTCTCAACGACCCCTTTCCAGCCCACCTCGGCCTATCACCACGCTATTTTCTCGAGGGCGTGCCGGCCATCGGACGCCGCGACGATTCGGGCTGCGCCGCTGGTTACCATTCGTGTAAGTGACGAGCCCCATGCCGTACATGACGCGAATTATCAAACACCCAAGACTAACAGCAGCCCCTCCAGGCCTTGATATCAACTCGACGCTCTGCTGCTCAAACGACAGATACTGCATAGTCGATCCCACCACACTCGAAGCTGCCTGCTGTTCCATCGGCCTCACCTGCGGCTCGCCTTGCAAGGAGACGCAGTACGAGTGTAACGCCACGACCACCAAACTTCTGACGGAAACCAAGACCGATCTCGTCGTCTCAGGCACTGCCACCTTGTCCCTGACCGTGCCCGCCTCCGACGTCGCCACCGGCGCCGAGACAGTCGTCACCGAGGTTGTTACTACCATCACTACGGTGTCTACGTACTCGGCATGCTGTGCACGTCGCTGCCAGGGAACCAGCCAATTTGAATGTGCAGCCAGTTTTGGGGGTGGCTGCTGCAGTTTCGGCCAGACTTGCGCGTCCAACAGCCAGTGCTTCTGGACGAGCTCTGCAGCGTCGACATCCCCCGATGCATCTGCCACTGGGCTTGTATCGGCCCTGCCCAGCGGCTGCACCACCAGCCAAATCGCCTGTCCCAGCAGTCTGGGTGGCGGCTGCTGTGCGCTTGGCCATACGTGCACCGTCGTGTCCAGCCAGATCTTTTGCGCCTCGGCCGCCGGTGCCACCGTCTCGGGCGTCGTCACCACGACGAATAATGGCGATGGCGGGTCCAGTCTGTCGCTGGTGCCAAGGCGGGTATTGCATTGGGCGCTGTCATCGGCGCCGGTGCCCTCATCGGCGCCGCTGCATGGGTTTGCGTGCGCCAGCGCCGTGCACAGCGTGGCAGCATTCGACGGGACTCGTCGCTTCCGCCGCCTTCGTTTGGCACACACGAGTACGACGACCTTCAACAGCAGCCACGCCTCGACCCGCAGATGCATCAGCCCATGTACCAGGACGTTCCTGGGTCGGTTGCAGCAGCAAGTACGCCTGCTCGGTCCTGGCGTCGCCCGCTCTACTTTCGACGCAACACGGCCAGTACGGGTTTTGGCGGCATCGGGCCAGCCAACAACAGCAGCAGTGGTGGTGGTGGCGGCGGCGGCGGTGGAGGAGGCACGCCTGGTGTGGGCGGCCGGACGCCTTCTGACTCGGAGGCCATCTCGCGCGCAGGCGGTATGCCGGGCGGCGGCGGCCGCTTGCCCGGACTGACGCAGGACTATTTTGGGCCCAGTGCCGTGCCCGGTCCTTTACTGTGCCAGGCTATGATATACAGGCCGTAGGTGGCAATGGTGTGGGCGGTGTTCCCATGCAGCCACACGGTCCGCATGATATTGTGGCGCCCGTTGAAATTGACTCGACTCAGAGGATGCCCCATCCAGAGCCAGGCATCGACGCAGAAAAGGCGGCTGTAGCTGGTGCTCCCATCGTCCAGGCCACGCCACAGACCGAGCCGCTACAGCCGACAGCCAACGAGTATCAGCATTTTGAGCTGTATGGCTCAGACGTGAAGCCGCCATATAATACGCAGCAGGCTGTGTCGCTCAACAATGAGCTGCCGGTAACGGATCTATGGCAGTAACGCCCGGCGAGGAGCTGGCGAGGCGGTTATATCACCGACGGAGACAGGAAATGGCATGGAGCAGCGCCGCGGCGAGAATGAGCATATTTGTGTATCCGTGCGCTTAATGCGTAATGGTCGATTTAATGACAGTGCAAAAAAGGCAAGCTATAAATTTTTTAAATTCAAGTCTATTATATTACAATGCAGGCTTCCTTTTTTCTTCTAGGGCGAGAACCTAGCCGTGAGTGAACTCTCTATATAGGATCAATAAGAAAAGGGGGGGAGAAGAAAGAGAAGACAAAGGCCAAACGTGTCGAAGGATTGAAAATAGCCAACGCCAGATTATGCTGAAGGCTGGGCAGCATACTGAAAGAACATTGTAAACTCAACAGGTAGGTAGTGTTACAGGTCTGTTTTAATAAGAGCAATGCGTTCGTTGGGAAGGGAAAGACAAACCATAGAAGGAACAAAAACAAAAGAAAGAAAAAAGCGAAGAAAAACACAAAAAAAACAGAAAAGCAAGACTTCGCTAAACGCCGTCGAATGGTACCGGGATAGAAAAAATAATCGGAAATCAAGGGTGTCGGATCAAGGAGAGCGGCGTTGTCCACTGCTCAGCACACAACACCACCAAACGGCGTGTGCGCTGTCAGGTCACGCACCAGTCGTCCACATTGTGCAGGTACCGCCCCAAAAGAGCTTGCTTGTCCTCGGTCGTCAGTGTGATATCGGCCTCGTCGTCGGCTCCTCTCCGCTTGCGCCCGTTGGCAGCACTGCTTGCGCCACCTCCGAATGCCTTGGCCAGCTTGCTCGGACTGCGCTGGAGCATAGCCGGCATCGAGTCGCGAGCATCAGCCCGGGGAATAGACGGCGTCTCCGGCATGAGGTAAAAGTACAAAAACTCAACGAGCTTGAGCTTAACCTCACGCGACGTGGACCGCGACTTGAAGATGGAAGTGACTGTGAGCAGGCCGTCGAGCTGTTCGAAAGCGCGCGTGTTTTGGGGGGTGTCGATAAGTGCCACGACGAGCGTGAGGAGCGTGGCCGACTGGATTGCCGGGCAGTTGACGGGCTCAAGAAGATCAAGGAGGAGCTATTTCGGGTTAGAAGAATGAAAGGACGGAGAGAGAGAGAGAGAGAGAAGAGAGAGAGAGAGAGCACCTACATTCATGTACTTTTCGCGGGCAAAGAGGACCTTGCTCGGCGGGTGCAGCAGAAGCACGCCCTGTGTGAGGTCGAGTGTACTGAGAATCAGCAGGTCGTTCTGGCCGTCGCTGCCACGAGACAGGAGCCGGTCAAGTGTATCGAGCAGACGCTGCGCAATGTTTCCACTCAAAGCCTTCCTGGATCTTGAAGAACTCGAAGAAAGCCGGGTCGTCGTTGAGCTCATCGAGTGACTTGTGGGATGGCTTCTGCTGCTGCTCGTCGTCTAGGCCTGTCTGTCGCCGCTTTGCCTTGGCGGATGCCAGGCAGATGGGTGCAAGCAAACCTTCCACCTGCTTGAGACCCTTTTTGATCTTGGGGCCGTCGTAGGACGACAGGTTGTCGAAGGCGAGGGACAGCAGAGCCTCCATCGTGTAAATGTGTGGTGGTTAAGAGGAGAAGAAGAAGAAAAGGGGAATGTACGAAATATCGTGGGCGAGAATAGGGGTCTGGGTCGAGCTGGGGATCTCAAAGGGGGCCGCAAAAACGCAAAGCTCGACGATTGTCGAGAGAAAGAAAACAGAGGCGACGAGGTCTCCGTGTAAGGCGAATTGTCTCGCGAGAAGGGAAGGTGGAAAGATGTGATAATACAAGAATTGAAGAAGAGAAGGGAGTTGCTCACGCAACGTATCGCAAGAGTATTACAAAGGAGAAGGGGCAATGCAAATGGCCTCGCATGAACGCAGATAGAGAAAAGGTCTGGAAGTATTCATTTTCTGGTGCTCTGGCGATAGCACCCTTGTGTTTGGCGGTCTCAGACCTGCACGATTAATGGCCCAAGCAACGGCAGGCGCTATCCACTCGCAGCAGACGGCCAGCCACGGCACTAAACCCAACTAGTGAGGAATTGGAACACCCCGCAAATGATCACTGTAACAAAAGACTATTACAGCGGTGGATGGGGCAACACAGGGGATACCGGTGGAACGGGCGCTATTATTAGAGACAGACACCTGCAGCCGGGCTGTATTAAGCGCCGCTTTCAACATCACGTACATGTACGTCGTGCTCGATGACCATGGACCAGGCTGTCGTAGCCCTCAATGAGTAGTCATATTTCCATATAGAGGAGCTCTGTGTATGAAACATGTTGCCTCTTGCCTCTCTGCACAGTGAGTTGAGACTTGAAACAAAAAATGCGACAGTCGCATCCTGGCGTTGATGCCCAAAGAGGCGAGACGCGAAAGACATGCACAAAATATCAGTATTATTGCGCCTCTCACTGATCTTCGGTTGGATAATAAGCATGACTTTGCCTGCCGAAGCAGACTCTGTGGGCAATCAAAGCGCAGTCCTTTTGTTCATGGGGACTGCATAAAACCAGACCAGACCAGGCCTGGCCATGCAGGGACACTCGCCCAAACCCGGGTCGTCAAGAGGAGAGGAAACAAAATGCCATGGGCCAGAAAACGGTCTTCTGTCATCGCCACTCTCATTCTCAACAGCCAGGCTCAGTTCCCATCATTGTCGATTGGGAAACACCACGCTCGCTTGCTCTTTCCTTTTCCCCAGACGCCGACTGCATTCCTTCCCGCTTCAGTTTCTTCCCGCATCAGCTAGCTGTCATCACATGAAGAAAGAGCGCCTTCTGCGCCGATAGCTCCTGCCCTGCCAACAGCCTTCCGCCGATCCTCACGCCGCCTTCACCTCTTCCGCTCGCCGTGCCGCGCTTCTCTCTGTCATCCCATCAGCAATCTTTCAACAGCTCCTGACACTCACCTTTTCCGTGTACTGTATTTTCGGGTAGGTGGTTAGTCACCGCGAATCAGCCACACAGCACTTTGTGAATATAAGAACACCCCTCAACCTCAACCGCCGCCTCCAAACCGCATATTCTTCTTTCTGCCTGCGGTCGGAAACAACAAACTTCGCGTCCTGCGAATCTCCGCGCCCTCCAACGGGCGACCGCATCTCTGGTCGCACCTTCCGAAGGACGAAGCGCCCGCGCCAAACAAGAGCCGGGAAGGAGCTATTCCTGCCAATTGCTGCTGCCTGCCTGCCTGCCTGCCTGCCTGCATCTGCACACCAGCCACTTGCCACCTTCCCAACACTTGTCGCTGCTTCCCAACTGATACGGAGCAGTGGAACGTTCCTACTATTTTGGTCGCATGACATCGAAAGCCAGCACGCCAGTTGACACCGGACGACACACGAAAACCCTCCAGGCTGCGTTAGCTTCCGCCCGCCGCCCGCCGTTGCCCTCGCTAGGTCCAAAAAATCGTTGAAAAGGAGGGCCCAGAGCCTCCATCTTTCGCACTCGTGTCCCCTCCACCGAAACCCCCGTCCACCGCTCGCCACAAATGTTTCCATCAACAAGCGGAAAGACAAAGAGCCCGCCGCCATGCTCACCGCACCAGCCACGTCTGCCTTTGCCTCCTCCTCCTCGATATCACCACCGTTTCTCCAGTCACCCAACGCAATCCCTCCGCGGCGTTCCTCCACCGGCCAGCAACAGCACCAGCAGCAGCAGGTTGCGTCATTGCCCTTTCTGCAGCAGCCATCGCAGCCATCGCAATCGCAGCCATCGCAGTCACAAGCCTCGTCCTCATCGGGCAGGCCCCTCGCCAGCGCCTCGTCCTCCCGCCAACGCCACCACCACCACTCCTCGTCAGCCTCCTCCATTGGTGCTTCCAAGTCGGCCTTCTGTCCTGCGAATCCGTCCCCGAGAGCGACCTGGCTCAACAGCGCGGCCACTCGCCGTCCCCGCAAACCCCTCCGTCACCATGGCCTCCTTGGCAGAGGGGCCCCTCCGCCACAGCCGCGGCGGCAGCAGCTGCAGCTTCTTGCCCGGCGCCCAGCACCACCTCCGACAAGCCGGTTTTCCTCCACCTCCTCCTCGTTATTAGACCCGACAAAAAAGCTGCCGCTACTGCCACCACTTCCCCAGGCTGGCTCCTCCTCCCGAACGTCGTCCGACTCATCCTCCGTCACGGCTTCCGTTCTCACGGCCACCTTCAAGCCGGCAACCCCCGCCAGACCCGAGCCGGTATGCCACCGAGGACTTCAACTTTAGTGCGCGGCGCACTTGGACGGACGAGAAGGAGCGTATCGTGTGGCGGGCCGTTTGAGTACCTCAACGGCACGCGCGGCAAGGAGTTCCGCACGCAGCTAATCAACGCCTTCAACGGCTGGCTCGAGGTGCCCACCGGGTCGCTCGAGGTGATTACCCGTGTCGTGGCATGCTCCACACGGCGTCGCTGCTGGTTGACGACGTCGAGACTCGAGCAGCTTGCGCCGCGGCCTGCCCGTCGCGCACAACATCTTCGGCGTGCCCCAGACCATCAACAGCGCCAACTACATTTACTTTTTGGCCCTGCAGGAGCTGCAGAAGCTGCGCAATCCCAAAGCGCTCGTTATCTTTTCCGAGGAGCTCTGCAACCTGCACCGTGGCCAGGGCATGGAACTGTTTTGGCGTGACACGTTGACGTGCCCGACGGAGGACGACTATCTCGAGATGGTGGGCCACAAGACGGGCGGCCTGTTCCGCCTGGGCATCAAGCTCATGCAGGCCGAGTCGCGCTCGCTGGTGGACTGCGTGCCGCTCGTCAACCTGCTGGGCCTGCTGTTCCAGATCCAGGACGACTACCGCAACCTGATGGCGAGCGAGTACAGCCAGAACAAGGGCATGTGCGAGGACCTGACCGAGGGCAAGTTCAGCTTCCCCGTCATTCACAGCATTCGCACAAACCCGTCCAATCTGCAGCTGCTCAACATTCTCAAGCAAAAGACGAGCGACGAAGAGGTCAAGCGGTTATGCCGTCGCCCACATGGAATCCACCGGCTCGTTCGAGTACACCAAGCAGGTCCTCCTGATCCTGACGGAGCGCGCTCGCAACCTGGCCGACGCGCTCGACGAAGGCAAGGGCCGCAGCCAGGCCGTGCACGCCATTCTAGATAAGCTTGCCATTTGAGAAGCAGTGCTTGGGAGGTCAGCCGAGCGCCTCAGGAGGGTCAACTGTTTTGTGTTTTGTGCTTTGTGCTTTCCATTTTGTATTTTCAACACCTTTTATACCGTGATTATTTCGGGCATATGGGACTTTTTCTGGGTTTGCTATTTTCGAGTTTAGATGATACCGAGTCTGTGCCGTGCTGTTGTCGTATCCTTGTTTTGGCCGGTATTTTCAACAAGCCATGGTTTCTATATAGTGTTATGGTATTTACCTCACGGTATTGTGATTGCAATTGATCCGAGTTCTCCTTTTATGGCATTGTTTTTTTTTTAAAAAAAAAGGTTTTAGGTAAACTAGGTATTTATGATCTTTTGTGTCTGCTCCTTATGTCGTAGCTGTGATCTTCTTGCGCTTCACCATACGCACCCACCGCCGGCGCCGCCACTCTCCACGCCGGCCCAGACCCTCCTCGCCCTCCTCCCAGCTCGGACCCAACGGTCGCCGTTGCGGGGCGGAAGGCTGTCGTAGGCGGGTGCAGACCTGTACTGTCGGCATAAAAGTCACTGTCACCGTAGCCAGGCCGCCCGCCGCCGCCGCTGCAAGTTGGTGCTGCTGCTGCTGCTGTTGCTCATGCTCGTTATACATGTCGTAGACCCAGCGCTCGCCCTCAGTCTCGACCTCGGACACCCGTGATAATGCGTTCCTCAACCCAATCACGGCTCCAGAGATCCAGTGCCCATTTCTTCTCGCTCCACTCCCAGCCCTGCGGTGGAAGCACATCCTCAAAGAATCGTGCGCCCGAGGGCCGGCCTCCACTGCCCAAACCAAGTGCAAACGCCGACACAGAAGCGGAAGCGGCGTTGGCATTGGCATTGAGCCGAGGCTGCGAGAGCGGGTCGTAGGGGCTAGGGCTGAAAACCCACGGCTCCACTCGTCGGCTTCTGTCGACCGACGCTGCAACTCAAAGATCTCGACCTCGCGGGTTTCTGGGGCCTCATCGAGAATGAATGTCGGCAGCTACCCAGGCATTCCACAGGGAGGCCGCCGAGGCCGTGGCAGGCGGCTTTACCTCAGGCGCGGCTACCGCTGCTTGCGGTAGCCGCGCCATCCTTCTTGGCATCGGTCGCCTTCTCGCCCAACGGTACCGGGGCAGCTGCAGTGGGCGGGGAGTTCATGGACTTCTTCCAGATTGCGGATCTGCCGTGCCAACAGCCGGGTGGTTGCTAAGGACGACAGCCCAACCGCCGACCAGGAACATAAGGCGCCATGGCAACAAATGCGCCGCGACGGACAGCAGCGCCGCGGAAAACACAGAGCACGACAAAGAGAGCCGAGGAAAAGCCTCATCGCAAAGTTGGTGGCCGGCACCACTGTCTGCACAATTTTGTCGTTGCGCCACGCTGAAATCCTCCATACTGTTCTGCAGGTCGCCCATGTTGCGAAAGAAGTCGCGGCTGAGCTCCTTGACGGCTTGACGGTGCGCGGCGGTGCCAGCGGAGGGCCCCGTGCGTAGTACTCTGCGGGGAGAGCCAGGCTCGGTGTGTTGGTCGTCGAGGTGCCCGGGTGGCGCGTAATAAATCCAGGGATGAGAACGCCCAGCAGCAAAATGGCGAGAGGTGCCAGTGTCAACAGGTACGGGTCGAGACACACAAAAGTGTAGACGCCCAGAAACGAGACTGTGTGCGATGCACGGCGCCATGCGAGCAGACGTTCGACCTTGTTTTGGAAGCGGAACACAACACCGATACGCGCATTGAAGCGGCGGAAATTGGTGGACATGATGGCCACGCTGAAGCCGGGCCGGGCTTCTTAGGCGGCGCAGCGGAACTCGTCAAAGTCGATACCGCTGGCGAGTGTCGGACCGCTTGTATCTGCCGCCCCATCACCGACATTGGGCGGCGCCACCGAATGAAGGGTCTTCCATAGCCCAGGTCCGCATCGTCTTCACCAGCGTGGCTGTTGTCGATTGGGATCACCTGTTGAAAGAGCTTGTGGGGAGACCGGACTGTTAGCAAGATACCTTGCCAGCAGGAGGACCCGGCTGCCAATCCATAAATTCGCAGGGTGACTCAACTTGTCTAGCAGCTGGTCTTGGATGTTGGCTTTGCTGAGAAAGTCCCGGAATCCCGCCGCTTCCGAGGAGTATTATGGCGTAGGTGAGATCGGTGGCGACGACACCTGCGGCTGTTCGTCATCCACCTCGCGACGGCTTCAAGCCGCGGTGGCTGGTTGTATCCCGTCTTGTTGGCATTGGTCTCCAAAAAGATGCAGACGGCCCGGCCGCAGACGCTGGTTTCTTTCCGGGGGGTCTGTCGTCGGGGCCGCCGAGAAAACATATAGGCAATCTCGTCCATTGTCTGTCAAGGCGTCTGTCTGCCTTCCGCCGGAGGCTGCCGGGGGACGTAGGACGGCCAAGGGACTTGATATAGAACTGTATTCTAGCGATGCAAGTGACGCAGCTGGGGGAAAGACGGCCGATCAACTGATGAATGCAGGTAGGTTGATGTTGCTGATGGATGGCAAGTTGTGAGTTGGCGTCAACGTCAACATGCTTACTTTTCGGCCTGGGCACACTCTGGGGAAGGAAGCTGTCGACGTCAGCGTACGCTGCCAGAGTGCTGTAAATTATCGCGGCAAAGCGCGGCACGTGCTGCCAGGCAACCTTATTCAGTGCTGCTTTCAGTCTGCTCCTCCAGCCACCACCCATTTTTAGTGGCGGGAAGAGCCCGGTAAGGTGTTGCGGGGAAGGTGCTGGCTGGCTGGCCAGCCCTTGTGCTTCCCAACTTTGAATCCTCAAATGCGCAATTTAAGATCTTTGACAACCGTTGTGTAATTCCTGTCGATAAAATACGTCATGCAGTGAATAAAATAAGTTCAAGCTTCAGTTTGCTTTCTATTTCCTTTTTCTTTTAGATGTAGTTTTTTTTTGTTTTGTTTTTTTTTTTTCAAAATCAAAAATAAAATAAAATAAAAAACAGACACGTAAAATATACCTAAAACAAATATAAAATTATAGCCGCGGATGTTTTGTTTTAGATTTGTTTCTTTCGTTTTGTCGACAAGATATTGAAAAAAAGAGAGAGGCTTCTCATAACAAGAACAAACGGAACGGAACGCCATTGTTCAAAATGAGAGGTTGCAGTTTTACCAGCAAACGTCTCAAGAAGCCCCCAAAATAAATGCTACTCGGGTCTCAGCTCAGTCAGGTTGAACAATCCGACAAGCGATAGCCGCCTCTAATAATATATTTATCGTGTGTAAACTCATTCCTAGGGCATGTTGCACATTGACCTGAACATGTTGAAGTAGCCCGTTATGAAACGATGTTTTCACATCTCTAATACGATAATATGTCGAGCATGCAGAATCTTGTGCATATCCCTTCAAAGCCCGTGTGTGACGACAAGAATATTTGCACCTTGCCTTCTCTCGGGGTTCGTCATTACATTCCTCGTCTTCTCCCTTTAGGCCGTCTATGTAACACTCATCGTTCGCGAGGCAACGTCAAAGATGCTGCAATAAATACCCCCTACAGCGAGCCCATTCCAGCGTGCAAGGTGCCTCTTACTTAGCATTACGCTGTTTTGGAAGAGCAAATTTGCGGCCTGTGCCATTTTGTTGACGCGTCGCGTCAGACAATTTACACTCACGGTATTTGGCGGCGCAGGGTGGGATTGCACAGAGAATAGGAAATTTATGCAGGGGCCCATCCTACCGCGCTTCCCAAGAAGAGAAATTCGCGACAAATGCCAGTCCAGGCACTGTAAAACATATGAGGCGTAAAACACATGGGACTATATCACGGGACTACCGGGTCGAGGTCTGCAGCCACCAGGTGTTCCCGCATGGCCGCTGTTGGGCAGTTCATCTATCTCCCGTCTGCATGCAGACGGCCGCCGATGCAGGCCTCGCAAGTTTGGGGGTCCAGACGAATTTGACTGTAGCAATTATAGTAGACAAAGGGGAAGGGTTGACCGGACAGCCAGAATTAAATATCACAAATTGAAGAGACAGTGGACGGCGTTGATTCAAGGACGGCGGTACGAAAACGCAATGCCGGCCGTCGAAAAGTCAGGTTCCAAACGCTCATCCAAAAGGTTAAGATTAAGATATATACTCGTAAGATACGGAGTACAAAGAAAGTAAAACTGACAGGCATGCCAATTCTGCATTAAGCCGAGATTCAGGACGGGTTCCATTATCAAACACTTGTCTGCGACAACGGCAAGCTCCGGCCAAGCCAAGGGCCACCGTAAACGCGTTTTTGTTGCTATATTACGACGCATATCATAGCTGCCCAGGCCGCAATAACATCTGTTCAGAATAACAAGCTTTCTACCAACAACCGTTTCTGTCCAGTCCTAGCCCGTCTAGTGCCTTCGGAGGAGGAGAACCCTTGGCTCTTCTGCCCCATTCAACAAAGGCTACCGTCACCGCTCTTGATGAGTGGTTGTTGCCGATCGCCAGATTACCTGGCCCCCTTCATCTTCGCAGTCCCCCAACCCATCGGATCAGCTCCGTTGTCCTCGTATTTCCCACTCTCTTTTTGGGCCTCGAGTTCCGCCACAACAGCCCCTTTCCCCTTTCCAACGCGTCGAGGTTGGGCTGGTCCTGACGGTCCCTGCGTTGAAGGCCTAAGGGCTGCCAATGTGTCTGCCAGGATGCCCCAAAAACGCTGTTATCGACAAGAGGTCTCATCTCGACCAAGAAAAAAAGCCGTTTTGGCCTGGCACACGTTGCCAATTTCTTGGTGTGGGTCGAGTCTTTCCTTTTACGCCACTTCGTTTTCGTTCATGTGAGCAATACGATGTGAGCATCATTGCAATTGCCATTGCAAAAGACTCGTAAAGATGCCGGGTGTTTACTCATGACAAAGGATATGCTATGCTCGTGATGCGACTTGCTATTCTCCTGTCTTTCTCTCTGGCCCTCTGCATGTCGTACTTCGGTCGTTCCTTCATGTGTTTCGTCGCGAATCCGCGACAAAAGACGTCGTCGTATCTTGCTCCATATGGATGTGCCCTTCCAACCCCTTTTACCCGCCGGCCCAAGCCCAGGAAATCCCCACGTCCCCTGAAAAAGCCAGCTCAGTCCATTTAGCTTCCTCATACCAGGGCTGTTACCGTCCGCTATGAAGGCCTGCCCGTAACGGCGCCCCGCTAGCGCCCCTGGATGCCCTGCTGGCCGTGGTTAGGATCGCGCCTGCTGCTTTTTTGCAGCCCCTGCGTCGAGCCTTGAAGACGGCAACCACAACCACTATCTGCAATGCCACACGCCCAATTTGAGCCAATCTTCTTGCCCCCTTCCCTCTGGACTCGTGCCTCCACAGAAGCACACGGCCAGCGATTTGCCCCTGTGCCGACACTGAGTTGCTCTTTCTTCGCCGCCCTAGTCCCAAAGAGACCAGGAAAGAGCCATCAACAAACACGGCCAATCTGCCTCCTTCCTTTATTCTGGCCCTGCATCTGCCGGCCTCGTTTTTTGATTTTGCATCACCACGCTCACCGTGAACAGCTTCCTCCTCTTCCCTCCTTTCCAGCCAGCGCCCATTTGCACGCATTGTGTCGCTGCCGGCATCGCCATTCTTTCCTCGCGTCTGCGTTTGCTGTCTTGCTTTCTTTTGTTCCTCGGCCGTCTCCCTGACTGACCGGCCTCCCCCCACACCTACAAAGAGCTGCCGTTTTCTGTTTCGAATCACCAAATCCGACGCCTCTATTCGCTTCTTTGTACCTCATCGTCTTTCACGCGTCTTCCCATTTCCTCACCTTCTCGAGCGTTGACTACCAATTCGTTGCTTCGATCCTATCCGACTCCTCATACCACAGCTTCCAGATCGCGGAATGAGGTAGACTATAGAACGCTTTCAGGTCCTCGGTTGGACCGAGTGACGGTCTCGCGATCCGTCCGCCTTTTCTCATACGTTTTGCCTTTTGTCGAGACAAAACAGTGGCCTTCCGCCCTCCCGTATCCGCGTTGAGACCCCCGGCTGTCCCGACTGACACGACCCAGCCTCCCGCCCCGCGCGTTCGCCATCGTCGCCTCCTTCGCCTCCTTCGCCTCCTTCGTCCTCCTTGTCTCCTTGATTGGTTCTTGATTCCCGATTTTAGACTGAAGAACCGGTCTGAGCTTTTTTGGCTTGCCTTTTTCGTCCGGCTTGCGACGAGTTGACACACATCTGCTCATCGGTATGCCGCCAAGTGGGCGCCTGCCCGCTGCCCTCGCTTGTCCGCTTTGCTATTTGCGCCGAGGAAGCATCAGCAGCAGACAAGGTCCACCGGTATCCAGCATCCTCCCAGTCGCCAACTCGGGGCGTATCCCCGACAAGCCTTGCCCAATGCTGGAGCGCCCTCCTCCTCCAACAACCACTCTCTGTTCTCCTTTGGTCGGAGCAATGGCACCAGCGCCTCCGCGACCAGCAGCACAAACACCCACAACCTCACACCTACCACCGCACTGCCGCCCCAGATCATCCACACAGAAGACGACCCCGACAATCCCTATTTTGACGGCGAAGACGGCGTAACCGGCAACGCGACCAGCTACGACTTTTTGCCGTCTGTCAGCTTCGACGAACCTGCAAAGCAGCCTTGAATCGGCATCCACCGACTTCAAGCTTGCCCAGTTTCCTTCGCCCACCGGCCAGGGCAGCATCCTGGGTGCCCAGGGCCTCGTCGATAAGATGGTCGAACAGTCTGCAAACACCACATATGGAGGCAGCAGTGGTGGCAGCCTTGGCAGGCCATGGCATCGGTGGCGCTGCAAACCGTCCGCGGCGGCTGCTGCCGTGGCCGCGGCTGCCACGGCCTCGGGCCGTGGCGCCGTCTACCGGCACAACTGGCAACACGACCACGACAACCACGCGCATCGCCATTCCGCAGTCGTCTTCGGCATTCAAACAAGTAGCAAGCAACGCACGTATCTCAAAGACCGGCTCGATATTGCGGCGAACCTAGCATTACTACACGTCAGAGCATCAACTTGTCTAGCTCGACCTCGTCCACGACGTTGACAGACGCTACGACTGTTCCGGCATCTTCCCGCCAGCGGCGCCAGAGCCACTACCCCCCGGTGTCTAACAGCAACATTGGCAAGCCGCCACGAAAGTCCATGGCCCCGGCGTGCTCGACTCGGATTACAGTGCAGGCGTGGGCCGCCCTTCAGGATCCCGGAGGCGCACCAGCTTGGCGTCTAACGCAGACCGACCCATTTCGGGCTCTGCACGCTCATCTATTGATGGTGGCAGTCGTTTGGCAGCAGCGGTACCGATGCGGTGAGAAACCTGAAACGGCTCGCGGGCTCAAAAACACGGTCGTTCCACCAGTCGTCTAGGGCATCCATGTCCGCCGGTTTCGATCCACAAAGGTCTCAGGATCTAGCATCCAGGGCCCGCCGAGAACATCAGCCATAGCAACAGTGTAGGGAACTTCAGCAGTAGCACATCAAGCGCGAACGCGATACTCAATGGCAAGACTGCGGCATTTGGACACACTCGGCCGCTCCAAGCGCATGTCTATGGCGCCTGTCTCTCCACGCATCCCATGCGACGGTCTAGGCGCACGAACCGTCAGCCCTACGGACGCCGCGGAGGATGAAGCGCATGTCGATTATGCCACCGTCAGCAAGTTCTTCGAAATGCCGTCGGCGCAACGAGCACAAGCAACAACAGCGGCGAGGCCCCAAACGTCCAACGTACCACTGCCGTTCCTCCATGGAACTGCGGCGCATCGTCACGCTCCCCCTCGATGCTTCCACGAAAAGACATCCACGCCTTCATCTTCTAGAACGACCCCGGACCCGAACCGAAAGTCCTTTAGTTCAGGCCTCTCCGTCGGCTCGTCAATGAGCTTCAATACCGTCCGCAGCTCTACCGGCTCCATCCAGCCCCGGTTACCGCAGGGAGGCGCGGGCCACAACATCCAATATCGCTGCGGCACAGGCTCTCGGTTTGCCTGCCCCCAAACCGCCAAATTTGCTCAATTCTGTACTAGCATGAACCTGGATGACGGCGAGGATGTCCCTCCAGTCCCTGCCATCCCCAAAGTCTACGAATCGCCCAAAGAGTCACCGGCGGAACTGTCCTTCTTTGAGAGGCGCAAGTCCAACCTCGCATACGATGGAAGCAGTATTCATAGTCATCGTCCACAGCTA